>SDVV010001562.1:0-25339 GCA_016164225.1 Gammarus roeselii
ATGTTGAACAGTTACTTTTGGGATATTTTATTTCATCAAATCACTGTACAACAGTCTTGTGGTGGAGATAAATTCATCATGTTGAGTCAATTTAATTTTAAACCCCAATGTAAAGAAAACCCCAGAATGCCAATGAGATGCGTTCATTAACTTGATGCTTCAATTATCGACGGGATAGAAATATTTGTTAATTCCGGTATATTTAGAGTTCAGCTAACATTGATATTTGCATGCATTAGTTCAAGTTGACAACCCAGTCAGTTATTACCTACCGACTGATTATTTTCGGTCATCGGTTGGGCTACATTGGGGTAACAACCCTGGCCTTCAATGTAGCAATCCCTCTTTCAAGCTCTGTTCATTCCCTAGTGAGCATCCTTCGATAATTTCGACCTGTGAATTAATGTCAACATTTGCACAAATGATAATGTCATGGTACGAGCGATCAAAAAATAGCTAATTCGTTCGATATATATCTTTTTTATTTTGACCGCTACATTTTTACACGCAAGCAATAATAAGAGGGAAGGTAGGCCATGAACACGGATCTCATCCATCACCACTTTAGGCGCTATAGATGAGCTAAAGAGGGTCGAACGTCGACACAAGTCTTAATTGCTAAAGTGACAGAAGATGGTTGATCTACTACACGTTATTATATTACAAGAATGTCAAAGAACATTATCAATCGCCAGGGATTTGGTTATTATATATTTTTACACAGAAATACGGAAAAAACATTTTCACTTAAGGAAAGGGGACAGGTAACAGACTGCGCCTGGTCTGAAAGGTCTCTTATCTAATACTGTCTGGACATTCACAGTCCATGTTTCATAACTCACCATACATACACTGTTTACCTACATGGTACACGTACATTGCTCGATCTACACATATGACTATCCATTTCATTTTACTTTCCCATGCTAGCAAGGTGGTGTGACTAGCATGCTCCGATGGGCGAGCCGACGGTATGGTCTCTCATCTGCCATGTCAACGGCCTAACCACTCTTTATTTCCCACCGATCTAAACGCAACAACGAACGTCCTTAGTGATCTAAATGGCTTGACACATGGGCCGCGATCATCTCATCTTTAAACGTTTCATATCATGCTAGTGTAGGCCTTCGACAACGGTCGCACGAGTCCTGCTATCTCAAAGCGCTGAAGAAGCACGAGAGTTCAGGACTTCAACGCGGATCACGTTCTTCTCATCCTTTAAACCGAGTAATGGGCTTTAGAGAATAAGCTGCGTTGTTGTTTGCTTACAGCTGCAATGCGGACGTTGATTAAAAAGGCGATTGATGATGTGGAAAGGATGCAAATCGCTTGTAATTTGCAGAAATGAGGCGTTGGAGCGGCTGAGGGCGAAACAACGGAAGGCACGAAAAACATTCGCATTATTGAACATGGAAAAAAAGAGCTGCAAGGCAAATTTAATCATAAATGACAAAGTGCAATTTCGCTACTCGATAGTAATCTCCAAGCTTTAATGAAAAAACAACACAATTCACAAATTATTTCTACAAGTATTATTTATACGAAGTGTGTACAACGAATCTATTTTTTAGGGACACAATATATGGAGCGGCATCTGTTTAGTTTACTTACCTTCAATGTATTATTAAGAATTTCTTTATCCAAATTCTTGTTCCCTGGTCGACGGCGTCTGAAATCAGTTAGTGCATTTCC
Source organism: Gammarus roeselii (assembly GCA_016164225.1). NCBI lineage: Eukaryota > Metazoa > Arthropoda > Malacostraca > Amphipoda > Gammaridae > Gammarus > Gammarus roeselii. The sequence continues at coordinate 1,693 of SDVV010001562.1, forward strand.
TAACCATAATGTTTACCAAAGACGGCTTGTTGGTTTGAATGTGACCGATACAGTGAATGCTATTTCAACGCGGACTTTTCTGTATAAGCCATGACAAAAGGAACAATCTTGCTATAGTGCTTGTAGGTTTGTTTCCTTTCCACTGCTGGCTTTGATAATTCCATCACAAGCACCTGATATTGTTTTAAGAAGAAGAGGAAGCGTCCCAAGTGCCGTAAACACCCAACAATGCAAGCTGAACCAAGTCGTCGAGCATTTAATATCTTAATTTGCCCGTTCTCCGCTACTTATATCGAAAGGTTCGGTTCAAAACCAGCTTTCGGTTCACCAACACGAGTCACCCATCCGCAAAACTACATCAACCTCTCACCCGCCTTTTCAACCCCACTCGTTCCCTCAAATCCCACAAATCCATCTGCTCTTCCTTCCGAGGGCTTCAAGCCGAGGCATCAGTACAGTACCACATAACGGCAGCTATATGTAGGGCTCGGCCAAGTTAGCCATTGACCAAGGGGTGCGTTGCTGGTCAGGAGTGATATGGAGTGTTTACCAAAGGTGCATTGATGAACAGGGATGACGTTGCTTCCAGTCGAGATAGTCTTATTTCGTTCATCGATACCATTTGTTGTGGTGCGGTGAAGGCCTAGTCGACTTCGATATAATGCGGTAAATGACTGCATGGTTGTCATTGGTGGGGTGCGAAAAAGTGATGTTTTCCCCTGTTACCGTAAGGTGAAGGACTTCTCGTATCGTTAGTGTGCTGTGAAAGCTGGTCACTTCTGTAACGGAGAGGTGAAGGCCTGGTCTCCCTTCTAGAGTTCAGTGAAGGACTGGTATCCTTCGTTACGGTGCAGTGAACGGCAATTCTCCTTTGTCAGTGTGTTGTAATAGAACTTCGTCTCTGCATTTGTCCAGTGTTGGATATAGAGCACCACTACTCCACTCGCTCTTAACAATAGCCTCTTCAAGTAATCTATTCGAGGATGAACTGCCTTAAGAGCATATTTTACGAGGACCTTCATTCCTACAAAAGAATGAACTTCACACGAGGCCGAGGGTATCAATTTTACGAATTCTTTCGGGTGAGTCCACATGAAGTGGCCGAAGTGAATGTTTTCCATTGCCCGCATGCACTAATATTGACTAGAGTATAATGATGTTGTCTTCTGTCAATATTGAGCGCTCCTTTTAAGTAGCTTTATTTGCTCAAATTAGATAATCATTATTTAATCAAGATTGTTCATTAATGGTTCACCAGCGGTTGGCAGGTGCCAGAGTATCCACAATGTTCCTGATTGATTTTGCTTCGCCCGGTTGTAGCATATATAGATACGAAAAGGGCATTCTACCGTCATTCGGGAGGTGGGTCAGGGGTTGACCGGAGTCAGCGGCTGAAGGTGGGCTGCGCGGAGGGATGCGGAAGGCGGGTGACGCGAAGGGGGCGGAAGGGGGGCGTCGGGCTGGATGTCAGGCTTGCGAACGAGATTGACAGTTTATAAGTTATGATTTTTTTTTTTATGTTTATTGTATTTATATTTGTTTTCTCTTCTTCAGATGGTTGTATTGGCAATTATTTGGTCACTAACTGTTGCTCGTTTATATATTTTTTTCGGTTCTGGTAGGGATAGTGTTATAACAAGTTTCTGGAGAGGTGGGGTGTAGGGATCCCCTAGGCGAAAAGTTGGATTCGCTTTGGCAAATTAGGTGAGTTTGCTTATATCTGTTATTTGAATTGTATTTTTTCCATGAGTGATTTGTCATTATTTCTTTGTTTTGAGTGAATGCTTCGTTACATATTTATATCTGGATTACAATTGTGTATTTTTTTCTGTATATATATGTTTTTTTCTTGTCTAGTGAGGGGTACAATTGACTTATCCGGAGGTTGTTTGATTGGGTTCTAAGCGGTTGGATGCTTAGTACCAACCTGATTTTGAACACAAGGCAATGTTCTGTGTATTTTCCAGTTTTTTATTTCATTTCTTTATAGCATCTATGGGAACCGTACGGTTCAATAATCTGGTAGTTGGCGAGTTGATGTTTGTATTTTGGGTTGATGATGCAGCTTCGTTACGAGAATCTATCTATCCCATAACGCATTATCCAGGTTTGAACCAGATATATCGGTGTTCCATTGACACGGTGTTCCAGAAGCGAGAATACCTGAAAGATATGGATTTATTGTAAGTTATTATATTGTGTTATGTATACTTAGTGATGATTGTTAGAAATATGTTGAATTTGTATTATTTTTGGAATTTTGAATAGTTATCTCTTACAGTTTGTAGGATTTTTTTGGATATTTTAGGTTTGCATATTTCATTTAGCACACTATTTCTGGCATAATTGGTCGCTTATTGCATCATTATGTTTTTTTATATGTATATATGACATTCTGTTACGATCAAGACGTGGTTACTTTAGTTAAAGAAGTGTTAATTTAACCCTGTTTTGGACTGAAGGCGACAAATTTCATCAGATTTTGTGTATACTATAGCGTGTTCGTGTAGAAGTATTCCACACCATTTACTATCGGTCTCAGCGTATGTTGTTCGCATGTCCTGGTATCTTATTCACGTCAGTTGTTTGGATGGTTACATGTTTCTTTTCTCGTTCATCACGGTTTTATTGTATGTTTTGGGTATGGTAGAGAATTGATCTATTTGCTTTATTATAATTCAAGAGTTGTAGTATGTGCCTTTCAGTTTGTTTGTTCTCTGTGCAGTTTACATCTACGATTCAAGGTATTGGGTATTTTATACAATATCAGAATATTAAGGTGTATTACGTTTGTGTCTGCAATGTAGAGCATCATTTCAAGTATAAATCAGCTAAAAGTTGTATATTTTTAGTGTTTTATATGTCTTCTCACATCCTGGTACAATGTTTGACGTGGATATTATAGATATAGAAGTTTCGATTTGTAACAAACTTGGTCTTGTTGTCATTTCACACCTCGGAAAATATTCTTCTATTGATTTCGGCAATTCTGTGTTACCTCCGACTGACACGATGTTTGCAATTCTTTGCTTAACCTTTGAGTCTAGGAAAATATGATAATTACATTGAGGATTTACATAGTTTTATTAGTATTTGTTGGCATTATTTTAAGACCTTACTGGCATCATCAATGACATCTACCTCGTTTTTTTATTGGAAACAGCATGGTTTGTACATCCAACTATACCAGTAGTTAGTATCTCACGGAAAACTTAAATTATTACGGATTTTTGCACGCCCTTTTTCACGTGGAGGCGTCTACGTTCACCGAAAACGCAAATGGGACCATGTCATGGTTAGGAAGTATTAAATAACATTTTGTGTCCGATGTAGCTTCTATATAGCTCGGGCATGGTATTTGTGAGTCCATTTAATTACATTTGTAGCTAATTTAATTACGATTGGGGTAGTCCAAAACGCAAGTGGCCCTTAATGTGCATAGGAAGACCTTTATCCGTCAATGTCTCACAGAGATCTTATCTTAACTCGCACTTCTCGGGGCATGCAGTAGGGTATACCTTCAATCACTTTCCAAGATAGGTAGAATTAGCGTTGATTCATTCGGTCATGAAGTATGGTGTACCTTTAATCACCTGCCGCGTTCGGTAGGAATAGCATGTGTTTCATTTGGACATGAAGTAGGGTGTACTTTTAATCACATAGCTCAGAGCTTGGTTTCGGATGGCTTATATAGATATATGTTAATAAGTCTTGTAAACGTCATTTATAATTGTATTGGGATACTTTGATCGGTATATTTTGCACAGTAGGGTTGCTTGATCGTTATAATACGTAGGATATGACATCTTTATGAGTGCTGATCATAGTTTATACGTGATATTTTATAGCACAATCGATATTGTTTGAATAAATCCATTCATCTTTTCCCCGTTGTGTGCGTATTTTATTTCCAGAGTTTTGTCAGGGCTCATCGTTAAGAATCAAATAGTTGCAGATACGTTCACGTATTTTCATATGCGTTTTTTCTGTGGACAATGAAACAAGGTTGAGATTATATTTATAAACATATATTTATGATATAGATACATGGGTTGACATAGGAATATTGACAAAAAAATTAAATATTTAGAGGCGGTTGCAGTACGTTTCAATCCGTATTTCTGTGGATAATCAAACATGCTCAAGTTTATTATATATTTATTACTTAGTAGCATGGTTTTATAGGAGCATTTACACATAAGGAATTTTTACATACCGGGAACATTTACAGGATAAAACCTGTTGATGTTGACGTACTTTTATCTTTCACTCGTGTACATACGCAAATGACGGTCTCACCCGGCTCACGCCTCTTACATATTAAATCCATGTTTACTCCATCATCGCCCACGACACACCTTTTCCTCTTTTTAGTAATGGAGGTTTATTTTCCATTTATTTTTTGGGAATGTCCGGATGGCCATAGGCAAGAGTGTTGCAGGAGTAGAGATAGTAACATTTGTTTTCAAAATTACTGAGACAGTTTTTAATAGTGCGTACAGATGTCTCTGTATTGTTCATGTTTGATTTTTACTTGTGTCTGGTAATTGAGACCTTTAGCTGCTGATTTTGTTGCGTCGGACTCTGGCAACATGCTAAAATACTTTGGTTGAAATCAGATGGTTGTTCTCGGGTAGTCATCAGCAGTTTCGCTTATCAGTAGTCCCAGCTGTCCTTTCTTGGATTTATCGTCCAAGGGATGATTTTTGGGGTAGTTGGAGAAGTCCATGTATTCAGCCAGAGGAGCTTGCCGTATTTCCGCCTCAATATCGGTTACGCCTTTGAACTGGAGAAGCAACGAGTCTGTGTCCGAGTAGATGAGCGAGACGTTGTCACCGTAGCGTGGTTTCAGTGTGTCATAGAAGAAGCTGTAGACTTTTGCTTTAGCTTTTACAAGCACGTAGAATCCCACTTGGAGTAATGGAACCATTCGCACATTTTTTCCCTTGAGGATCATGATAACTGTTTTGGGGCCGATGGCGTTGTATTTTTTCAGGAGGGGGTTGGCAGCAGGTTTTCGGACTTTGTTGGGGGTACACACAATCTTTGCATCTAGACTTCTGTTGAGCGGATTGAACAATAGCTTGCCGTATAGACTATTTGATCAAAGCTTATATAGGGACTTTTCAAAAAAATGCGTAGACTCCTGTTGTATTTTGATATTTTCCATGATGAACTACTTCAGTATCGGCTCCTGTTTTATGCGGAAAATTCGATGAACCTTGGTGACTTCCAGTCCTTGCTTGAGGAGTACATGAAGAAGTTCCAGGGCCACAAGGTAGTCAGTTTGAAGTGGGTGACTAGCAACCAAGTTACGATCTGCTCGTTTTCGGGTTTTAAAATGTTCCAGGTCATTCAAGAGATTTCTTGTGATGAGCGAAACAGCGTCCAAGGTGACCTCTTTGTGATGTAGCAGTAGCGATAGTGCGTCTGTTCTTATTGCAACTTCATCGCTGACTTAGGCATCGATACAGACAATGTACGTATACTCGCCAGAACTGTCTGTGTTTACCAAATCGAATGCTTGAATTTCTTCGGGTGTGAGCTCGCGAATTTTGCCAATGATGAGGGGTCGCTCAAGCATCCACAATAAAGACTGTTAAAGTCCCACATTGCTGCTGCAATGTGGGTAATGTAATGTCATAGTCCTTGCAATGTAGGGTCATAGTCTTTGCATCGTGTAGTTTTGACAATCAAGTGGAGTAGATCGATATATTTGACCAGTGCCAGTTTCATCTTTCCTTCGTAGAGGGCAGCTTGCAATACGAAGCAGGGGGCGCTCACAAAATGGACGGGGTCCAGGGTGTAGTTGCGTGTCATGGTCTCCCTAAACGTTTTGAAGACTTCGGCCAGCAGCTGAGCGTCGATGAGCAGGTATATGATCATGTAGTCACGCAAAGTCTTGCAGTTTGCTGCCTGCCACATTTCGATCACTTCAGCCTCAAAGTTGATTGTGAAAGGCTTGTTGCAACGGTATGTCACTTCAGAAGTGTCCTTTTCGAGTGGCAGGGTCTAAAACTTTTTCACTGTATCCGAGACTTGTGAGATGGGATTTGAGGAGCGTCATGTCACGACCACTATCTTTGAGATTTTCGGCGAGACTGTCTAAACTTGAGTTGAGGAACGAGAACGAGTCGATGAACTTGACACCGTACTTGCTCGTGGCATCGTTCAAGGAGACAGAGATGCTGAACATTATGTCTGACTGTTATGGCAATACACGGATGTTCGAAAATTTTTTCCGTCCAATCCTCTTATTACATACCTCAAGTCATATGCCGATGCATTGTGAGCAATACATGGCATGAACCTGAGTTTTTCAGTGATTCTGAAGTTACAATTCGAACATAGACTGGCATTTTAGTTTCCTGTCATTACTCCTTTGTTGAGGTCGAAGACCGTTTTCTACAAAAGCGTCCCCGCAGAATTCACATGTTTTGCTTACGCAATTTTTTTTACGTCTTGTTTGGTGAGGACGGGTATGAAGTACAATTGTAAGGTTGATTTGTAATCATCATAATCCAGCAACGTATTCATGACAAGATTTGTCTCCATCTCCTCAAAGGGAACCGAAGTCGAATCGACTACTTTGTGCTGTGCAATTTTTCCGTTTTTATTCACAAGAGTATACCTGTGCATGCAAAACTTGTGTAGGTTGACTACATGTTTCCCCTCTTAGCTTGGCTCCAGCACATATTCACAGTCATAATAACGAACAATACGGGGTTTCATTATTGCGTGCATGGCTGAGAATTGGTACATTTCGCCTTTTACAGGCATACTGATGTTTTGAAGTCTGTACTGGACGAACACAATTTTTTGTGTCCAGCTTTTTTGCTTTCTTTCATCCCTTGCGTAGGAAAGGAACAGTAAAAGTGATTCTCCTTTCTATTATCTCCAAATGTACGCATAAATGTAGAGAAACACGGCATGAGTGCGACATGATTAGCATCTAAGATTTGCACAAGGTGGATTGTGCGCTCTTCGCTGGCCTCTAAACTGCCTTGTATACACTGACCAGACCATAACCTTCCTTCTCTTCTGTGAGCTAATACAGTCTAATGTTAACTTCACAGTCCCTTTCTATAGTAAGTAAATCTTCTAGAGCAACAGATGTGTTGAAGGCAAGTTTTGGAAAGGTAAAGTAAGTGTCTTGATGTGGGAGATATGTAAATTCCGAGTGTTGTTTGGAATTTGAGAAATTTGTACGTTGCTTCAAGGGGAAGTGGACAATCATGCTTGTCAATACACAATTGTTGTTTGATTTTATATTGACAATATGATGCCGACCAGGGCAATTTTTGGGCCAAGGAACATAATCTCCAAGACTTTTTGTTCCTTTAACCCCTGTGTTGTAGAATTTAAGCTCAACAGCGGTAGCTGTATTGATACTCCAGCCACTACCTTCTCCTTCTTGTTTTTCTAATTTATTTTGTATATCTACCCCGAGATCCTCAATCATCTTACTTAAAACTACGGTTTGTGTCAGATATACCGCTTTCGTGTTTAACACCCATTCCTTGACATCTATAGATGCATACTCATGTTGTTTCCCCATTTTAACCTTCGCGGTGCATTGGAGTCTTTAGAATGTTTCTAATTTAGACTCAGCGTGTTTCACTAATTTCTTGCATCCCAATGTTATCATGGACGATATGTTGACATGTTCAGTGTATGGTAGCAATGTCGAGGTGACAAAATGGCGTTTCAAAATACTTTCAGAGGTAGTTAGATGACATATAGCATCGCCCAGTATTATCCGAACCTGAACTAATAGACGGGTCAGTACTCCGAAGCTGAACCAGTAGACGGCTCCTGAGGCGATGATGGGTCATCAGTAGACGGCTCCTGAAGCAAGGATGGGTTATCAGTAGACGACCCCAACGATAAGGGTGGCGTAGTGCTCAATGTTGCAACGCTATCGAGAGTAGACGGGTCATCAGTAGACGGATCAGTATTCTGTGGCACCGGTTGACAAATTCTAACAAACAGTATGCTTAACTCCTGGCTATTTTGGAAGAGGGGCGGTGCGTGGTAAGCTAGCTACCACTTTTTTGCTAGCTACCGCCTTTTTGCTAGCTACCGCCTTTTTTCTACCTACCGCCTTTTTGCTAGCTACCGACTTTTTGTTAGATTCCGCCTCTGCAGTCTTTTCAACTTTTTTGCTTGCAGCAACCTTTTTTGGGTGTAAATGCATTGGGGCTTGAGAAGCTATTAAACCAGGTGTCGGTTCAGTATACGCATCACCTTGCTGGTGGTCTGTGTTCTGAACACTTACACCTCGAGTGTCCAACAATAGCGTATCCTCCATCACCATATCGTCTTGATCAATAGTAGAACAGTAAAAAATTGACCAACCAAGTTACAGATAGATATATCTACGATAAAACAAAAGGTAGACATGATAGAACTAACACCACTTATATCACGAGTGAAAATATGACTGGCACCAACAAGATCGACACTGCAAATAGTGCATGAGCTGCGTCATCCACCTTTTATACAAGAGTGTACGATAATTTGGAACAAAATAGATGTCCTTCACCCAGAGCCCGCTACACTGCCAGATATACGAAACAAAACCAAATCAAACGGAAACAAAACGAATCCTGTGCGGCACTGAAACCACCCGTGCCTTGTGGGGGAGTTAGGAGGGTGGGGTGTAAGAGTCATATACAACTGGCACTGCTGAGGCTATGGATACACAAACCCGTCGCTCGTTGCTAAGCTCGACCTCCTATTTTGCCTTGGCCCGCTCACAGCCCCCCGACCACCCTCCGCGCCGCCCGCCTTCCACCACCCTCCGCGCCGCCCTTCTTCCGCCACTTTCCGCGTCGCCCACCTTCGTGTCGCCGCCGGCCCCCGTGACTAAGCTCGACTGTTTGCAGAATCTTACCATCATGTAGGTATTCCGCATAGAGAATTTGATTGTTCCATATAATCGGATCATAAAACGTTTCTCATTCGTGACGGGTGATAATTTCGCATCGGCGAGGGTGACCACATTTAAAATTATCGTAAATATTCTGCAGATGAAACTGGATTCTTCTATTCTGATTCATCAGGAGACCAGCAGTGTATATTTACTTTGTAATCAAAAGGGTTGTTCAGTGATGTTTTTGAACTCAAAGTCGACTGGTCACAGATCTAAAATTCGTATTCGCCCAGACTCCATTGCGAGCTCCCTAACACATGAATATTCAACCCTGGATATGATACAAGATCCTTCATACTCTACCTTCGAGCCTCGTGAATGTAAACGTACATTGGAACAAGCCGAAAAGGAATCACGATCTGAACCAGAATATGAAATGGTAGATTCCCTAACCAATACCTTCTACTCTGGTGCTCAACAACACAAAGACAAGACACAAGATCATGACGGCAAGACCCATTCAATCGATGTAGTAAATAGATATAACCCTTCTCAAGATCAAAACATCAATACTAGATTATTCGATGTTCCAGAGAAATCCTTCTTTGGAGGGTCGCAATACACCTTTGGGTCATTCTCCTCAGCTTCTGATGACGTAGAAGAAGGCCCAAACCTGACTTTATTTATGTAAATTATCTACACTTCATTATATGAATAAAAACCGTATTAAAATGTAATAATTTATTCAATAAATATAATTAAAAATTAATTTGTATATACTGACATTTGCTATGCATCATGCCTGATTTGGTAAAAGTCAGTTTCTGTAGTCGTTGTCTGTTGCTGGTTATTTCCAGAGCATCTAGAATCCACCAATTGTTGATGTTACGGCTGATGCGGGTAATAAGACTGGTGTGATGCTACTGCTGGCGTGTGTGGCGGATGAGCATGCACCATTTTTCTCCAAAAAGGGAACCAAGGTTGTTGGGGATGCCACGTTTGGCTCCAAGACGGATACCCGTATTGAAACGCAGCCTGACTGTTTCCCAATTTTGGCCCCAAATTCGATCCGCACAATTATTAGCTCCAGTACTTCATCAATACTGGGATAGCGCCATGATTAGAAATCCAATACTAAAAAAAAACATTGAAACGTCTGCGAGGGTAGAATATATCACAGATGACTATGCTCCTCATATGGCATGGGCATGAAAACGATCAATTGGCTTGCAAGAAGAATGCCCTGAGGAAAAAAGCTCTAGTGATGAGGTTCGAGTCAGCGTTTTAGCTGTGGAGGACCGGTCGATATTGTATCCCGTTCGGATAAGCAGATAATATCGTTACTGAGCATAATATAACTCGAGGGTAAGGGGAAGGTCATTGGTTTTGCGAGTCATCGTGAACTCATTCAAAGAGAAATTTCACCTAACGAATCAGGTTTAAAACTGCAATAGTACCAATGATAAAAATATTGTTCCATCTGCGTTCACACTAAAATCCTAATAGCTGGCGTATATGAAGATAACATGCATGGTTTCTGTCACCATGAGGTCAACCGAATTTTAAAGTATCATAGTAACACGTCCTTAACTTTCTTAACACAACTCTTTTACAACACATCCTTAAAATCACTAACACACATCCTGAACATCACAGATGCACGTAATACATATCATGAACATCCTTAGCCGTAAGATTTTGTTCTAGCTTAGACCTGTGTATATGTAAATGGCCTCAAAAAGGTTTTCTCATGGCAATTTCCATTCGCTTAGTGCCCGTTAAAAGCAGATTTTGATGTCGCAGACGTTGCACGGCCGGTCACCGATAACCGCTTCTTTGAGTTGGCCGTGCACGTTGTGGCCGTGTGAAGGAGAGAACGAAGGAACGGGTTGGAAATTATAAGAAGCCCCTGGTTAGGCGGCTTTGTGGAGTTGTTATATCATCCATCTGACAGCATTATATCAGTTGATTTGGTTGCCGTTACCGATAACAGTGTCGTGACAGGAAAACATTTGTTGAATAATGTCATGAAATACCAAAAAACGAGATGCCACATGTTTTTCTTGGGTTTCCAAGTAATGCCTTCAAACTAGAATACACATTAAATCAAGGGCACAATTTTATCATGTATATTTTTCTGGTTATACACGGATTTTTGTAGTTCTATGGAAGAAATTTGTTTATTAAAATTTGCTCAACAGCAGAAAACATACGAGAAATAAGTATTGTATTAAATGTTTTTAGAGCCCCCCTCACTGCATTACAACATCATGAAACTGCATTCAAACAATGAATACAAAATGAAATCTACACTGATATCCAGACATTTGACAACAAGTACAACAATTGTATTGGGACTTCATATCAGTTCTCATAAATAAAAACTTGCGAGTGCCCCGAATGTAAAACATCTGCAAGGTGTGGTTTAATATCCACTGAGTGAAATACTGTAAGCTCATTAAAAATAATTGAAAGCAGGACGTGCAATACCGCACTCGTGACAACCGACAAAGGATCATAACACACCAGCAGTAGTAGAATCCCGAGCACATTAGATGTCGTTTGACCCGATTTGTTTCTGTGCAGCATCACATGACTGACATGACCTTGAATTACAATTGTGCAGCATTCCATGAGTAAGTTGATGACATCTGATTATTTTTTTCTGCAGCATCACGTGACTGAGTTCACCTCTAATTATTTCTTCCGCAGCATCACGTGATCGATTTTTTTTTATCTAAAGCTACTTTCGGTCTAGCGTGGGAATTAGGAGATGAAGCAGAATTTTCTAAAACGTGATTGATTAACATGAAAAACTTATAAGCTTCACCTCCCCTTTCCTGAAGGTGTGTTTTTTATAGGGTTTAACCTGACCCTGATCAATGTTTTTTTTCTGCATCATAATGCACCTGTATCATTTCTGCATGCGACTGAATCTTTCTATCTAGTTCACTTTTATCTATGATAAGGTCACCGCATGAGCATGTGAACACTCGAAATATATATCTTTTGTATTCAGTCAAGTTTGTACAACCCATACATGACCAGATATTCGATTTTTTCCAGGAACCTGCACCACCATTAAACTGGTATCCTCTTTCTGCTATCCCGAGCCAGGGTTTGCAAGGCCGGTATGAGGCAAGGGGCCCCTCCTCTCATTTGAATGCATGTTGAAACTCGCTCAGGCGTAATGGTCATCCGCTTTTTATTGGGAGCGGACCGAAAATACAGGTCGCAACTCGTAGAGCTGTTTCTACGTCATCTCTAATAAATAAAAGCTCTCCTGCAAGAGGTAGCAGACTGAGATAATGAGGAAGGGAAATAATACGCAAGTTTTTTTTTCCAACGATATTCATTGTAAAGTAACCTATATTGGTTTTGATTATAATCTTATAGAATCTTACTCAAGGAGAGGTATATAACTGTCGAGATATGAGTAATTCTTCGAAAAATATAAAGCTGCATTACAACCCTGATAAATTCCTCTAGGGGACTCATAACATTTTTTATTGGTACAAATAGGAGAATATACAACTATACCAGTATCAGACCCTAAAACAATTGAACGTTATAAACTGATCGGATATAAGAGTCATATAGAAAATATTCTTGCTTCAATCTCCAGAATCAACCCTCAAACAATTGAACAACAAAAAAGTATTGGTTGCGTTAGAGGAGTTCAATTCCTATTGCAAAATCTCTGATACTTAACAAAGCAAATCAAACCAGTAAGAAACATTTTCAGCTGAAATTCTTGGTCTATTCAGAAGCAGGTAACAGTTATTCCAACAAAAACAGAAACGTATGCAAAACGTTGCAATGCCTAAATTACTACAGAGAATGTTCGAGCGTGAATCTTTCATGTTAAGCAGCTTGTAGGTAAAGTAAAATTATCGACAAGTCTATTAAATATCAGATTAAACGCCTCGTGAAACCTTTCATGATCTTGTCAATAGGTCTCTCTCTACACCGATGGAGCTAACATACACACAATAACAACCACACACTAGAGATGTTGAATGCTGGAGCTGTGTCTGCGTAGCGATATTAACATCTTTATATAAGGTGTAAAATTTACAAATTTTGTTCCCGTAGAAATTTGGTTCCATTAAAAAAAAAAATCAAAGAAAATAAGTGAATGACCCGTGAGAAAAAGTAGCAGTCAACTACCCATCTCTCCCATATCGAGGAAAGTATTGACAATGAATACTCCGCCTCTGTCACACTCTACCCGCTGGAAATTTCGACGCAGAAAAGCAACCTAAAAAATCTTTTGTTCAGGGTGTAGTTTTAAATATGTACTCAATTTGCTTATAATCCATTTCTATTTACTGGAGGTAGTGTGGACAGCATGTCGATTAGCGTTAATTTTAATAAGGTGAGTAGTGAGGCCTACTAGATATATAACATGATTGCTAGCGTTCGCAGAAGAGCTTGTGAAAATTATCCTCAAACTCCCTTGTTCCTCGATCACGAGGATATCGTCTGAGACCCCAGCTCTGTATTCCCAACAAAATATGCTTCGAACCGAGTGGAAATGGTTAAAAATTAAAAGCGACTGTCCTTTATTTGTACCGTTTGCGGAGAGACTCTGAAAAAATGTCTGTGCAGTGGATTCTGGGAAGGAACAGTTTATATTGCTGATAACGTTGCCGTTCACCTCCAATTCCAGATTCGTCAGATTGCAATGAGGGAAATTGGCTCTGTTTCTAGAATAGGAATCGCTTATACACTTCTGATTAACAATGAATAGCATCAACTGGTGTGGGATAATGAAGGACTCAGAAGCAAAGTCACATAACCTCGAGGATTTAGTGATTCTGAGCAATTGGGAGGGAAACCAGACAACCCCTCGTGAGGAGTGCACAAATTAGGGCACAAATTGACCTCGTGACATGCAATTAGAATAAAGTTATACATTATCACAGGCTGGGTAATAATTCATGTATACATATGTTGTACCAAAAGATGAAGCCAAGCAATGTCAGTCATCGTAACCGCAATGAAACTAGTAGAACTGCTCGGAAAACAAGGGACTTGCTCATACGCTTTCTCGCTCGAATGTACTCAAAGAAAACGAACACGGAAAAAATCATTTGGCTGACAAACTAAAAAAATGAATGTGTTTTTGAGTGTTGTAGTGAGATCATATTAGAATAGGATGATGCTGCCGATTACTAATTGATTCCCATTTCACCATCTGCAAATCATGAACTTCTGATATAGGATTGATTTAAAATTACTAATATTCAATATCATATCAGAATTTGACTATATATACCCCCTCCCCCCATCATTGGGTGCTACATGTGTCAGAGATTTATAATCTGTTTATAGTGAACCGGTCAACTTGATCAGAACCCCCTCACCCACTGGGATCATCATGGGTAAGCGCCAAGCGCCATGTGTTTAATGATCACTTGCTAATGTTGTTCAAGGTCAACCAGTTACGCGTTGATTAAGTTAGCGCTAATCAAGTTTGTCCTAAGGAATGCTTCGAAAGGAAGGGGAATCCGCTCAATCGCCAAGGCCAGAATAATGGGATCCATGACATCTCGTAATATACCTGGATGGAATATAGCAAGCTACTGGTTAACAGACTCGCGTTAGAGCTCTGGAGGAGATGATCCTCTCAATCGAATCTAATCATGAGGCTGTTCTTATGTTCAGATAAGATGATATCTCGATTCTGAGTTTTTAGTCCAGTGGATATGCACTATGCAGGTGAAGGCTTCGAAAAAAATAAATGGCAATCTTTTGCGTTCGTTTTCGGAGTTAAGAAGGTGTCCATCAAATCGGGGCTTATGGCATTGAACCTCACTGTATGAATTGAGAAGTGGAATATGGATGGCCATCATTATGATCAGAGTGTCTTCGTAGTGTTTTGGTCCGAGTGCACTGGGTGAGAGGAAAGGTCTGGAATAGCGGTGGTTCTCAAAACAGTGTAGCTAATTTGAGTCAGTCCTCCCAATCTTGTCGAAAATTTATTTAAGTAGTGTCCTTAGCTGGTGAGTTTGCTCGAAATGGTTATATCACTCTATATATGTGCATGCTTGTTTTGTCATACTCAAAAATGTGTTGCGAAGGACTACTGGAGGACGGGAAGACGAAGCAGATGCCAGGCTCAACATTTTTGCAATCTGCTGTGTATTCAATGTCTTGCCATGCTAAAAATGTGTTGCGACGGACTAGTGGCAGCCGGGAAGACGAAGCAGTTGCTGGGATGCTGAGTACACATCATTTTCATCTTCATTCATGGTCGGACAGTGAACGACTATAAGTGTAGAACGAAGGAGGTCCATCTCCTGATTGTGCAAATGACTGTCTAGAGATCATAGTTAAAAAATGTAGAAACAAACACTCAGGATATACCTGCTCGTCCATTTGCAGGGAACACAAGACATGACTCAGGTCGATAATAGGTTTGTAAGGGCTTGAAGAGTTGGGTGAAGAAAAGGTTGACGATGTGGAGGTAGTAGTAGAATGAAGATGAAATGATTCTCTAGAATACCATCAACATTAAGTAATTTGGCATACCAAACGGGTTGGAAAGGACTGCTGCCAACTGGTTGTGTAGGGATATGTTTGGCAAGCACGTACTCTGCGAAAGGTTCATGTTTGGAAAAGGAAGTGGGAGAACTCATGAAGGCAAGCTTCGGGAACCTTTCAGTAAAGATTATCTCGTAGTTCTGCATGCCATTGAAGTTGATCTAAAAATATTACTGGTACGGATGGCAGTTGTGGGATGGCAAGAGAGAAGCACGCGGCCTTTCTGATCCAACAGGATATAAAGATGATTGAAATTAATATTGCATCCGATTATCCTATAGTATACTATTTAAATCTTGTAATGTACCCACAACTAGTTGTGCTGTGAAGATGACCGAGCCCAATACTGCATCCGGTTATGCTATAGAAAAACACGCCATAATCCAATTGAAGCTGTGATCGGGAAACACCACTTCAGTTTACAGAAAAACTACGTTCACTGGTCTTGGCACTAACTTCCTGTCCGCAACTTCTTTTCGGTATAGGATGAACGTTATCCGTACGCTCGTACACAGAGCATATTGCCTTTCATCTTCGTTCGAATATTTTCATAGGAAAGGGAATTCTTGCGAAACTTTTTCAAAAACAACTGCTTTCCGGTAAATCTGTTGGACAGTTTTGTTTGTAAATTTTTAAATAATATATATCAACCCAAAGATCCAGTTCAAACGGCCCACAGAAAAACTGTATATTTAACCTTCCCTCATTTAGATTACAAATCGCTAACTGTAGAGAGAGATATTCGGGAATTACTAACAAAATATTTTCCACAAATAAGCTGCACTATTGTTTCTATAATTTTTCGTACGATTGGTTCATACTTTCGACTAAAGGAACCTTTGAGTGTGGGTTTGCGTGCTGATGTGGTCTATTTGTATAAAGGCGACCGATGCAATTCGTCGTACGTTGGCTGCAATGCGGTGCAGCTGACTACGATACAGTGCCAGCATGCCGGCCTTTCACATCGAACTTTCCAACCTCTAAGCTCCAAGTCCCATTCTTCCATTCGAGATCACTGCGATAACAGCCATGGTTAGTGTGACTTCAAGAAGTCCAATTTCAAAATTATTGATTCACAGTCTGGTCCTGCCTCCGATCTTAGACTTCTCGAATCTCTTCATATTCTCACCAATCATCCCGACCTTAATGATACTTCTTCATCCGCGCCCTTATATATAGTTCATTAGGATCCATAGGTTTCAGTTTGTCCATAGTCCTATTTGCCTGTATTGTTTCAAGTTTAACTATGTTTTCTAATTTACTTTTTATTTTTTCAGAATTGTACTGATGATGTGTAGAGTTACACACGAAACGTTTACCATGGTTTTTAGATGGCTTCATCTTTTGGTACAACATAGGTATACATGAATTATTAACCAACTTGTGATAATGTATAACATCATTCTAATTGCATGCCACGATGTCAATTTGTGCCCTATTTTGTGCACCCCTCACAAGGGGTTGTCTGGTTTTCCCTCCCAATTGCTCAGAATCTCTAAATCCTCGAGGTTATGCGACTTTGCTTCTTAGTCCTTCATTATTCCACACCGGTTGATGTTATTCATTGTTAATTAGATGACTATGAACGATTCATATTTTAGAAACAGAACCAATTTCCCTCATTGCAATCTGACGAATCTGGAATTGGAGGTGAATGGCAACGTTATCAGGAAAATAAACTGTTTCTTCCCAGAATCTATTGCACAGGCGTTTTTTCAGTCTCTCCGCAAACGGTACAAATAAAGGACAGTCGCTTTTAACTTTTGACCATTTCCGCTCGGGTCGAAGCATATTTTGTTGGGAATACAGAGCTGGAGTCTCAAACGACAGCCTCATGATCGAGGAACAAGGGAGTTTGAAGAGAATTTTCACAAGCTCTTATGCGAACGCTACCAATCAGGTTATATATCTATTAGGCTTTACTCTTGACCTTATTTAAATTAACGCTAATCGACATGCTTTCCACACTACTTCCAGTAAATAAAAATGGATGATAAGCAAATTTAGTACATATTTAAAACTACACCCGGAACAAGAGATTTTTTAGGTTGCTTTTCTGCGTCGAATTTTCCAGCGGGTAGAGTGTGGCAGAGGAGGAGTATTCATTGTCAATACTTCCCTCGATCCGGGAGAGATGGGTAGTTGACTGCTACTTTTTCTCACGGGTCATTCACTTATTTTCTCTGATTTTTTTTTTGAATGGAACCAAATTCCTACGGAAACAAAATTTGTAAATTTTACCCCTTATATAAAGATGTTTATATCGCTACGCAGACACAGCTCCAGCATTCAACATCTCTAGTGTGTGGTTGTTATTGTGTGTATGTTAGCTCCATCGGTGTAGAGAGAGACCTATTGACAAGATCATGAAAGGTTTCACGAGGCGTTTAATCTGATATTTGATAGACTTGTCGATAATATTACCTCCAAGCTGCTTAACACGAAAGATTCACGCTCAAACATTCTCTGCAGTAATTTAGGCATTGCAAAGTTTTGCAGACGTTTCTGTTTTTGTTGGAATAACTGTTACCTGCTTCTGAATAGACCAAGAATTTCAGCTGAAAATGTTTCTTTCAGGTTTGATTTGCTTTGTTAAGTATCAGAGATTTTGCAATAGGAATTGAACTCCTCTAACGCAACCAATACTTTTTTGTTGTTCAATTGTTCGAGGGTTGATTCTGGAGATTGAAGCAAGAATATTTTCTATATGACTCTTATATCCGATTAGTTTATAACGTTCAATTGTTTGAAGGTCTGATACTGGTATAGTTGTATATTCTCCTAGTTGTACCAATAAAAAATGTTATGAGTCCCCTAGAGGAATTTATCAGGGTTGTAATGCAGCTT
Source organism: Gammarus roeselii (assembly GCA_016164225.1). NCBI lineage: Eukaryota > Metazoa > Arthropoda > Malacostraca > Amphipoda > Gammaridae > Gammarus > Gammarus roeselii. The sequence goes on from SDVV010001562.1 coordinate 19,964, forward strand.
TATATTTTTCGAAGAATTACTCATACCTCTCCTTGAGTAAGATTCTATAAGATTATAATCAAAACTAATATAGGTTACTTTACAATGAATATCGTTGGAAAAGAAACTTGCGTATTATTTCCCTTCCTCAATATCTCAGTCTGCTACCTCCTGCAGGAGAGCTTTTATTTATTAGAGATGACGTAGAAACAGCTCTACGAGTTGAAACCTGTGTTTTCGGTCCGCTCTTAATAAAAAGCGGATGACCATTACGCTTGAGCGAGTTTCAACATGCATTCGAATGAGAGAAGGGGCCCCTTGCCTGATACCGACCTTGCAGACCCTGGCTCGGGATAGCAAAATAAATATTCCAGTGTTAACGGTGATGCAGGCTCCTGGAAAAAATCGAAAATCTGGTCATGTAAGGGTTGTACAAACCTGACTGCATACAAAAGATATATATTTCGAGTCTACACAGGCTCATGCGGTGACTTGACCATAGATAAAAGTGAACTAGATAGAAAGATTCAGTCGCATGCAGAAATGATACAGTAGCATGATGATGCAGAAAAAATATCATTGATCAGGGTCAGGTTAAACCCTATAAAAAACACACCTTCCGGAAAGGGGAGGTGAAGTTTATAAGTTTTCCAGGTTATTCAATCATTTTTTCGAAAAGTAGAAAAATCTGCTTCTTCTCCTAATTCCCACGCTAGACCGAAAGTAGCAATAGAGAAAAAAAATCAGTCACGTTATGCTGCGGAAGAAATAATTAAAGGTGAACTCAGTCTCGTGATGCTGCAGAAAAATATAATTAGGGGTCATCAACTTACTCATATAATGCTGCACAATTGTAATTCGAGGTCATGTCAGTCATGTGATGCTGCACATAAACAAATCGGGTCAAACGACATCTAATGTGCTCGGGGTTCTACTACTGCTGGTGTGTTATGATCCTTTGTCGGTTGTCACGAGTGCGGTATTGCACGTCCTGCTTTCAATTATTTTTAATGAGCTTACAGCATTTCACTCAGTGGATATTAAACCACACCTTGCAGATGTTTTACACTCGGAGCACTCGCAAGTTTTTATTTATGAGAACCGATATGAAGTCCCAATACAATTGTTGTACTTGTTGTCAAATGTCTGGATATCAGTGTAGATTTCATTTTGTATTCATTGTTTGAAGCAATTTCATGATGTTGTAATGCAGTGAGGGGGACTCTAAAACCATTTAACACAATACTTATCTCTAGTATGTTTTCTGCTGTTGAGCAAATTTGAATAAACGAATTTCTTCCATAGAACTACAAAATTCAATATATAACCAGGAAAATATACACGGTAAAATTTTGCCCTTGATTTAATGTGTATTCTAGATTGAAGGTATATCACGTGAACCCAAAAATACCTTGTGGCATCTCTTTTTTTGGTATTTCAAGACATTATTCAACAAATGTGTTCCTGTCACGACAATGTTATTGGTAACGGCAACCAAATCAACTGATATAATGCTGTCAGATGGATGATATAACAACTCCACAAAGCCGCCTCACCAGGGGCTCCTTTTTAATTTCCAACCCGTTCCTTCTTTCTCTCCTTCACACGGCAACAACGTGCACGGCCAACTCAAAGAAACAGTTATCGGTGTCCGGCCGTGCAACGTCTGCGACATCAAAATCTGCTTTTAACGGGCACTAAGCGAATGGAAATTGCCATGATAAAGCCTTTTGAGGCCATTTACAGATACACAGGTCCAAGCTAGAGCAAACACTTACGGCTAAGGATGTTCATGATATGTATTAAGTACATCTGTGATGTTCAGGGTGTGTGTTAGTGATTTTAAAGATGAATTGTAGAGGAGTTGTGTTAAGGAAGTTAAGGACGTGTTGCTAAGATAGTGTGAACGCAGGTGGAACAATATTTTTATCAGGGGTACTATTGCAGTTTGAAACCCGATTCGTCAGGTGAAATTTCTCTTCGATTGCGTTCACGATGACCGGCAAAATCGATGACCTTCCCCTTACCCTCGAGTTATATTATGCTCAGCAACAATATTATCGGCTTATCCGAACGGGACGCAATATCGACAGGGCCTCCACAGCGAGAATGCTGCCTCAAACATGATCACTCGAGCTTTTTCCCCAGGGCATTCTTCTTGCGAGCAAATTGATCGCTTTAATGCCCCATGCCATATGAGGAGTATAGCCATCTGTGAAATATTCTACCCTCACAGACGTTTCAATGTGGATATTCTTTTTTTAGTATTGGATTTCTAATCACGGAGCTATCCCAGTATCGATGAAGTACTGGTGTTATTAATCGTGCGGATCAAATTTTGGGCCAAAATTTGAAAACCGTTGAAGGCCAAATCGACACAGTCCTGCAAGTTGATGCCACAAAACGTTCCATATAAAAGCCTAACTCAAACCGTTGCCGGACGGTGTTTGAAAATCCTATGAATAGTCTGTGAATCGACATAATGATGAGCTGTAGGGATTTGATAACACTCTATTCCGTCAATAATAATTTCCTTTCGCAATATTTGAAGAATGTAGTACAACATTTTTGCCGTGTCCTAGTTATATTAAAATCAATGGATAAATACTGATTAGGTAAACTGGTGCCAACTACTTGATCAACACAATCCATACGCTAATACGCTCGGGACTCGGGTGGTGGGGGAGGGGGGGAGCAGGAGAGCACATTGCGGAAAGTTGGGAGGGCACTTTTAGAACGACTCATGAGGTCAAGGTTGACTTCACAGATTTATACAAAATAATTACTATGTATGAAGGCGGTGAGAATGCCGTTTGAAAAATTAATATTTCGTGGATGGTTGCTATGTTCCATGTCTCCGTTTGGGATTGCTTAAGAGCGCACACCAAGATCAGATTGTCGCCAGTGCCTTCATTGACTTGATGAACAATAGAAAATCTTGTTCATACACAAAATATTCACGATTCATGTAATGCTTTTATTACAAGGGAAATTTTGATCTGAACAAAAAAATCTGACAATTTTATTTTCCAACGCATTCAGATAACTGAACAAAATAGTTCCAAATTGTTATGTATTCCGTAACTCCGCTTTCTGCGACCTTCTCTCCCCGAGCGATATTGAGGATTGTTCGAGTGCAGCTGAGTAACTTATTGGGAAGAACGCGAGACTTGGGAAGGGGGTGGGAAGAGTTTGATGGATGATTGGGACGAAATACTGTTTGGAATTTATTATGGGACGAGTTATGAGTGCAAGAAGAAACTTTAAAGATATAAAGACACATATCTAATACAGACGTAGGGCCAAACCCACCAGAAGAGCGGTGGTCGACGCCAAGATACATCCCACAGTGCTCTCATGTACTCACACACATACCATAACATAGCTCCATAACGGTAACGGGCCCGGTCAGGACCACGCAACACACACTTCGGCTTAGGCATGAGGTCTCGCAAATTGCTCAATTGCTTTCACTGTTTTACTCCGCTTGCGTTATATTATTGCCATTCTCTCCCCAACAAACATCCATCCCGTTTTTCAACGACCCCAAAGGACGGGAAAACACATCATTCGTATAAATTCGGTACCACCACACTGATGCCTTTCCTACCTAAGCCTGCTTCACGCTATCCATCCTCCCAAACTACGGCGTTCCCCAAGGCCTACGCTCACTCTCCTCCGCTATCGTCAAGAAAATTGATGGAGGGATACAGATCACAGAAGTTCAGTAGCTGAGATATTGAGAGAATAGAAACTGAAGATACATCACTAGAAACGTGGAAAAACTATACAGATCTAAGGTAAGGAAAGTTTCCAGTTATTTATGGAGATCATTAAAATATATATGAAAATATCAGTTCCATTTAGTTATGCAGAATCTTCAAATGGTAGTAACATTCACTTGTTAACAACCAAACATTTTGAAGTCGTGAAGGGTTTTCTGTATAAATGGAAAACAATAACCTTTTAACTAAATATAATAACAAATTCAACTGTTTACGTTTCGTTTCAGCTTCTGTTCTCTATGTATTGTTATTTTATTTCGTTTTTTGCAGGACTGTAATTGTCTAGGAATATTATAGTTCTGTAAAACTCGCTTGTGGGAACATTAAACTTAAGTTGAAATGTCTCAAATCCGCATGGCTTTGACACACTGCCCTCTTATCTCCCCAGCCCATAAATTATTTTCTGTAACTATCAATTTCTTATGAAAAAATCTTTTAATGCTATCATAAATAAATTTCACACGACCTAGAAATTTACCGGTTGAAAAAATGTGATTGGGAGAAATAAGTATAAACTCATTGGTCTATTTGTAATACATGTTTGGTAGTAGTGAATATGTCAGCTAAACGCAAATAGGACAATGAAATGTTTAGAAAGTATCTAATTGCATTATGTGTCCGACTTTGTATTTATGTAACTCGGACATTGTATTTATTACAAATTTGTAGGTCCATTTAATTACTTTTGGGGCTAATTTGATTACTTTTTGGGGTGATGAAACGCAAATGGGACAATGTAATGGTTAGGATTCATCTAATTACATTGGGTGTAAAACTTAGTCCCTATGTTACTCGGGCATTGCAATTATTAAGTCTTTATAGGTCAAGACAATTACTCTTGTGGTTAATTTAATTACTTAAGGTTCTGCGGGAACGCCAAGGTGGATAGAGGAGGAGGATAGGGGAGGAAGTGGCCAAGGCAGGCCTCAATCTGTCAATGACATACAGAGATCTTATCTCGAGATGTGCTCCACTCGTTACGAATTTTGACGGTTTGTTACTACGTATTGTAAACGATAAGTATAATAATATTGTATTGGGCTATTTTGATTTGTTTATTTGTAGGTAATGATGGTATGCTATATATTAGGACGTTTGTTAGTGTAGGACTCTTTTGAATAGGATACTTTCATATCGTTTAATTCAGTTTCAATGATTTTTGTTACTTAAACCTGATTTATTTAGGGTATTTGTAATCGATGTAGTTACGCAAGAAATTATGGTATGGTAAACATAAGCAGGGTTGTCGGTCTAGGACTCATTTTAAATAGGATACTTTTATATCGTTTTATTAGGTTTCGTATGAGGGTTGTTTCTTCAATGTCATTTATTAATCAAATCTTATGTTATGAATGGTATTCGTAATCTATGTAGTTACCGTAGTCATGGAATATTGTTGCTCGATCGTTAAAATACGTAGATTTTGACAACTTTCTCTTTATAAGCGACGACCATACTTTATACATTGTATTTTATAGCACAATCGATATTATTTGATTAAATCCATCCGCTTCGAATCAAATAGTAGCTGCAGATACGTTTACGTATTTGCAGATGTGTTTTCCTGTGGTCAGAGAAACAAATTTAAGATTATATCAATATATATACATAC
>SDVV010001563.1:0-25339 GCA_016164225.1 Gammarus roeselii
CAGCACAGTATGCTCAAGTTATTTAATGCATTTGTTAGACCGCATCTCGAGTATGCCGTTCAATTCTGGTCTCCATTCCTTAGAAAAGACGTTATTAAACTTGAGAAGGTTCAGCGTAGAGCTACCTAACTCATCCCCTCGCTGCGAAACAAATCGTACGAATACAGGCTTCGTGAACTCAATCTTTACTCGCAAGAGAAAAATCGAGTCAGAGGCGACATAATAGAAGTGTGGAAGATTATGAAGGGTAAGGAAAACGTCGACCGAGGGAGCCTTTTCACTCTGGATACAAACGGAGTGACTAGAAACAATGGATACAAAATCGTTGGGAAACGTTTCTCACTCGACATCACGCGCAATTTCTTCACATATAGAATTGTCGAAGAATGGAACAAACCTCCAGCGGAGGTTGTAAACAGCAATACAATCGAAACGTTTAAGTCGCGGCTCGATAAGCTCTACATAAATCGCCGATAAATAGCTAAACCGTTCCATTTCCTGTTGTTATAAATAAATTAGGAATAGCACATGAAGATCTCTTAGACGTTCTACTTCAAAACTAATTCTCTCGCCACCATAAGGCAACCTAGCTTGGGCCAATAGGCCTCTTAGACGTTCTACTCCAGAACTAACACTCTTGCTGCCAAAAGGCAACCTAGTTTGGGCCAATAGGCCTGTTGTTGTCTTCCTACACTTGTAAATACTTGTAGACCATAACACCCAAAACAACTAGAACACATATAACAACTGAAACACCTAAAACAAAATAAACACCTATAACAACTATAACAAATAAAACAACTATAACACATATAACAACTAAAACACCTATAACACCTATAACAACTTAAACACCTAAAACAACTTTAACACCTAAAACAAATAAAACAACTAAAACAACTAAACAACTTAAACACCTAAGACAACCAAAACAACTAAGAGAACTATAACAACTAAAACACCTATAACAACTATAACAACTAAAACAACTAGAACAACTAATACAACTATAACAACTAAAACACATAAAACAACTACAACCACTATAACAACTATAACAACTAAAACAACTGAAATAACTAGAACTACTACAACAACTAAATTAACTATAACACCTAAAACAACTACAACACATAAAACAACTACAACACATAGAACAACTAAAACACCTATAACAACTAGAACACCTAAAACAACTAAACACTAAAACAACTAAAACACCTATAACAACTGAAACAACTATAACCTATAACAAATAAACCACATATAACACCAAAAAACACCTAAACGAACTAAACAACTAAAACAACTAAACAACTAAAACACCTAAAACAACTATAACAACTAAACAACTAAAACATCTAAAACAACTAAAACAACTATAACAACTAAAACAACTAAAACAACTAAAACAACTATAACAACTATAACAACTAAAACAACTAAAACAACTAAAACAACTAAAACATCTAAACAACTAAAACAACTATAACAACTGAAACAACTAAAACAACTAAAACAACTATAACAACTATAACAACTAAAACAACTAAAACACCTAAAACAACTACAACAACTAAACAACTAAAACATCTAAAACAACTAAAACAACGATAACAACTAAAACAACTAAAACACCTAAAGAACTACAACAACTACAACAACTAAAACAATTAAAACAACTAAAACAACTAAAAAACTTAAACAACTAAAACAACTAAAACAACTATAACAACTAAATCAGCTAAAACAACTAAAACAAATAAAACAAATAAAACCACTAAAACAACTATAACAACTAAAACAACTAGAACAACTAAATTAACTAAAACAACTAAACAACTAAACAACTAAAACGACTAAAATAACTGAAACACCTACAACAACTATAACACCTAAACAACTAAACACCTGGAACAACTGAAACAACTAAACAACATAACAACTAGAATAACTAAAACTCTTAAAACAACTAAAATACCAAACAACTTCAACAGCACAACACGTAAAACACCTACAACACCTCAAACACATATAACACCTTAAACACCAACAAAACACCTATAACACCTATAACACCTCTAACACCTATAACACATATAACAAATAGAACACCTGAAACAGCTAAAACCCATACAACAACTATAACAACTAAAACAACAATAACTACTAAAACAACTAAAACAAATTAAACAACTAGAACAAATAAAACAACTAAATAACTAAAACACCTAAACAACTTAAACACCTTCAACAACCAGAACACCTAAAACAACTAAAACACCTATAACAACTAAAACCCCTACAACTATAACATCTAAAACACCTAAATACTTAAAACACCTATAACACATAAACACATAAAACACCTATAACACCTAGAACACCTAAAACACCTAGAACAACTTTAACACCTAAAACATTTACAACAACTGAAACACATGAAACAACTATAACACCTAAAACAACTATAACGCATAAAACAACTAGAACCCCTCAAACAACAAAAACACCTATAACGACTGTAACACATAAAACAACTATAACACCTATTACAACTAAAACACCTATAACACTTATAACAACTTTAACACCTAAAACAACTTAAACCCCTAAACAACTAGAACAACTAAAACAACTCAAACATCTATGACAACTAAAAAACTAGAACAACTAAAACAACTAAAACAAATGAAACAACTAAACAACTATAACAACTAAAACACCTAAAACAACTAAAACAACAGAAACAACTAAAATAACTATATTAACTAAAACAACTAAAACAACTAAAACAACAAAAAACAACTAACAACTTAAACGACCATAACAACTAAAACAACTTAAACAACTATAACAACTAAAACATCATAACAACTAAAACACATAAAACAACTAAAACACATAAACAACTGAATACCTAAAACAACTATAACAACTACAGCACCTAAATCAACCTAAACAACTAGAACAACTAAAACAACGTAAACAACTAAAACACCTAAAACAACTAAAACACATAAACAACTAAAACACCTAGATCAACTAAAACACATAAAACAACTATAACAACTGAAACAACTGAAACAACGCAAACAACTAAACAACCAAACAACTGGAACACCTAAAACAACTATAACAACTAAATACTCAAGCAAATAAAAGACCTAAAACAACCAAAACACCTAAACACAACTAAACACCTATGACAACTATATCACCTAAAACAACTATAACACCTAAACAACTAGAACAACTAGAACAACTAAAATAACTAAAACAAATGAAACAACTAAACAACTATAACAACTAAAACACCTAAAATAACTAAAACAACTGAAACAACTATAATAACTATATCAACTAAAACAACTAAAACGACTATAACACCTAAAACAACTATAACACATGAAACAACTACAACACATAAAACAACTTGAACACCTAAACCAACTAAAACACTAAAACAACTAAAACACCAATAACAACTTATCAACTGAAACAAGGACAACACCTTTAACAACTAAAACACCTACAACACCAAAAACACCTAAACGAACTAAAACAATTAAAACAACTAGAACAACTAATCAACTAGAACACCTTAAACACATAGATGACCTAGAACACCTGAAACACCTAGAACACCTATAACAAACATAAACAACTACAATACCTAAATCAACTACAACACATAAAACAACTGTAAAACCTAAAATAATCATAACAACTATAGCAACTAAATCAACTATAACAACTCGAACAACTAGAACAACTAAAACAAATAAAACAACTGAAGCAAATAAAACAACTAAAACAACTTTTTCAACTAAATAACTTAAACACCTTAACCAACTAAAACACCGTGAACAACTAAAACACCTAAAACAATTAAAACACCTTAAACAACTAAACACCTTGAACAACTTAAACACCTAAATCAACTAAACAACTAAAACAACTAAAACACCAATAACAACTAAAACACCTATAACAACTAGAACAACTAAAATACATAAAACAACTGAACACCTAAAACAACTAGAACACCTAAATCAACTTAAACAACTAGAACAACTAAAACCACGTAAACAACTAAAACACCTATAACAACTAGAACACCTAAACAACTAAAACACCTAGATCAACTAGAACACATACAACAACTATATCAACTGAAACAACTGAAACAACGCAAAGAAATAAACAACCAAACAACTGGAATACCTAAAACAACTATAACAACTAAATACTCAAGCAAATAAAACACCTAAAACAACCAAAACACCTAAAACAACTAAACACCTATGACAACTATATCACCTAAAACAACTATAACACCTAAAACAACTAAAAAAATACAACACCCACATCAGCTAAATCACTTAGAACACCTAAAACACCTAATTACATGGAACACCTATAACACCTATAACACCTATAACACCTAAATACACTAAAACACCTATAACAACTAAACACATAAAACATCTAAACAACTAAAATAACTAAAACACCTGAATCAACTTGAACAACTAAAACAACTAAAACAACTATAACAACTAAAACATCTTGAACAACTAAAACAACCAAACAACTGAAACAATTAAACAACTATAGCAACTAAAACACCTAAAACAACTATAATAACTAAAATAACTATAACAACCAAAACAACTGAAACAACTATAACACCTAAAACAACTAAAACATATCAACAACTACAGCACATAAAACAACTGTACCACCTAAAACAACTAGAACACCTAAAACAACTAAAACACTAAAACAACTATAACACCTATAACAACTAAAACAACTAAAACAACGAAAACACCTATAACAACTAAACACATACAATACCAAAAACACCTTAACGAACTAAAACAACTAAAACAACTAAACAACTAAACAACTAGAACACCTATAACAAACAAAAACAACTATAACATCTAAAACAACTACACCACATAAAAAAACTGGAACACCTAAAACAACTATAACGCCTAAAACAACTAAACAACTATAACACCTAAAACGCATATAACACCTAGAACAACTAAAACAACTAGAGCAACTATAACAACTAAAACAACTAAAACAACTAAAACAACTAAAAAAACTATAACAACCATAACAACTAGGACAACTAAATCAACTATAACAACTTAAACAACTAAAACAAATAAAACAAATACAACAACAAAAGCAAATAAAACAACTAGAAAAACTAAATCAACTAAAATAACTAAAACACCTTTAACAACTAAAACACCATGAACAACTAAAACACCTAAAACAATTAAAACACCTAAAACAACTACAACACATATAACAACCAAAACACGTAAATCAACTACAATACCTAAAACAATTATAACACCTATAACAACTATAACACCTATAACAACTACAACAACTAAAATACAGAAAACACATATTACACTTAAAACACCTAGACACATATAACACCAAAAACACCTATAAAAAAATTAAACACCTAAAACACTTATAACACCTATATCAACTAAAACACCTATAACAATTATAACACCTAAAACAACTAAAGCACCTGTAACAACAAAAACACCTATAACAAGTAAAACACCTATAACAATCATATCAACTAAAACACCTAGAACAACTAAACACCTAAAACAACTAGAACACCTAAAACAACTAAAACAACTAAAACACCTAGAACAACTGAAACACCTAAACACCTATACCACCTAAAACAACTAAAACACCTCAAACAACTAGAACAACTAGAACAACTAAAACAACTAAAACAACTAAAACAACTAAAACAACTACAACAACTAAACAACTATAACAACTAAACAACTAAAACAACTTAAACAGCTAAAATAACTACAACAACTAAAACAACAATAAACAACTATCAAGTAAAACAATCAAAACAACTAAAACAACTAAAACAACTATAACAACTAGAACATCAAAACAACTAGAACACATAAAACAACTATAACACATAAACAACTAAATACCTAAAACAACTATAACAACTACAACACCTAAATCAACTTAAACAACTAAAACAACGTAAACAACTAAAACACCTATAACAACTAAAACACCTAAACAACTAGAACACCTAGATCAACTAAAACACATTAAACAACTCTTACAACTAAAACAACTGAAACAACGAAAACAACTAAACAACCAAAAAATACTGTAACACCTGAAACAATTGAAACAACTAAAACAACTAAAACAACTAACACAACTAAAACAACTTAAACAAATGAAACAACTAAAACAACTGAAACACCTAGAACAACTAAAACAACTAAAACAACTAAAACAACTTAAACAACTGAAACCAATAAACAATTAAAATAACTAAAACAACTATAACAACTATAAGAACTAAAACAACTGAAACAACAAAACAACTAAAACAACTAAAACAACTATAACAACTAAATCAACTTTAACAACTAAAACAACTAAAACAACTATAACAACTGAAACAACTAGAACAACTAATACAACTAAACAACTACAACAACTAAAACAACTAAAATAACTAAAACACCTTGAACAACTACAACACCTAAAACAACTAAAACACCTGAAACAACTGGAACACCTGAAACAACTAAAACACCATGAACAACCATCACACCTAAAACAACTAAAACACCTAAAACAACTGAAACACCTATAACAACTATAACACCTAAAGAACTATAACACATGAAACAACTATAACACATAAAACAACTAGTATAACTAAAACACCTGAAACATATATAACACTTAAAATACCTATAACACCATAAACACCTAAAACACCTAAAACACCTATAACACCTAAAACACCTGTAACAACTAAAATACCTAAAACAACTATAACACCTATAACAACTGAAACACCGAGAACAACTAAAACACATAAAAGAACTACAACACATGCAACAACTAAAACACCCAAAACAACTGAAACACTTAAACAACTAAAACAACTATAACATCTAAACCACCTATAACACTTAAAACACATAGAACAAATATAACACCAAAAACACCCACGAACACCTAATCACCTATAACACCTAAAACAACTACAACACAAGAAACAACTTTAACAACTAAAACAACTAAAACAACTGAAACAACTATAACAACTAAACACCTACAACAATTATAAAAACTAGAACAAGAAAAACAACTAAAACAACTATAACAACTATAACAACTTGAACAACTAAAACAACTGAATCAACTATACAACTGAAAAAAACAAAACAACTAAAACAACTAAAACAACTACAACAACTAAAACAACTATAACAACTATATCAACTTAAACAACTAAAACAACTTAAACAACTATAAACGAATAAAACACCTGGAAAACATATAACACCAAAAACACCTATGAACGCCTATAACACCTAAAACACCTTAAACTACTATAACACCTGAAACAACTAGAACAACTAAAACAACTATAACAACTATAACAACTAAAACAACTAAAACAACTAAAACAACTTAAACAACAAAAACAACTATAACAACTATAACACCTAAAACAACTAAAACACCTAAAACAACTACAACACCTAGATTAACTAAAACCCCTATATAAACAAAACAACTTAAATAACTACAACAACATAACACGTAGAACACCTACAACACCTCAAACACCTAATACACCTAGAACACCTAGAACACCTTTGACAACTAAACACCTTAAGCAACTGCAACACATATAACAACTAAAACACCCACAACAACTTGAACACCTAAAACAACTAAAACGCCTATAGCAACTTAACACCTAAAAGAACTAGAACAACTTTAACATCTAAAACAACTAAAACTCCTATAACAACTAAACACCTATAACAACTAAAACACCTAGAAATACAACTAAAACACCTTGAACACATATAACAGCAAATAACACATATAATAGCGCCTAAAACACCTATAACACCTAAAACAACTATAAACACCTAAAACAACTAGAACAACTAAAATAACTAGAACAATTAAAACAACTACAACAACTACAACAACGATAGTAACTAAAACACCCAAAACAACTAAACACCTAAACACCTCAACACCTAAAACACTTAAAACACCTAAAACACCTAAAACACCTATAACACATGTAACAACTATAACACACAAAACAACTAAAAGACATAAAACAACTAAACACCTATTACAACTAGAACACCTAAAACAACTAGAACACCTATAACAACTAAACAACTAAAACACCTACAACAACTAAAACACCTAAAACACCTATAGCATCTAAACAACTAAAACACACTAACAACTAAAACACATGAAACAACTAAAACATTTATAACAACTAAAACACCTAAAACAACTAAAACACCTATATCAACTAAAACAACTACAACACCTTGGACACATGAAATACTTATAACCCCTAAAAAAACTATAACAACTAAAACACCTTAAACAACTAGAACAACTGAAACAACTAAAACAACTAAAACCAGTACAACCACTAAAACAACTATAACAATTTAACAATTAAAACAACTAAAACAACTAAAACAACTAAACAACTGCAACAACTAAAACAACTAGAACAACTAGAACAACTAGAACAACTAGAACAACTGAAACAACTAAAACAACTACACAACTAAAACAACTATAAAAACCTATACAACTAAAACAACTAAAACTACTAAAACTACAAGAACAACTAAAAGAACTAAAACAACTATATTAACTGATAATACTGACTAACTATAACAACTACAACAATTACAACAACAAAACAACTAAAACAACTAAAACAACTAAAACAACTAAACAACTAAAACAATTAAAACAACTAAAACACCTATAACACCCAAAAAAACTAAAACGACAAAAAATACTTCAACAACTACAACAACTAAAACAACTATATTAACTGAAACAACTGATTAACTATAACAACTAAAACAACTAAAACAACTAAACAACTATAACAACTAAAACAACTATAACAACTAGAACACCTTAACACCCAAAACAACTAAAAAACAACTAAAACACCTATAACAACTGAAACACCTAAAACACCTAAACACCTTGAACAACTAAAACACCTATAGCAACCGAAAAACTATAACAACTATAACAACGATAACAACTAAAATGTCTAAAACAACTAAACACCTATAACAACTATAACACCTAAACAAATAAAACACCTATAACAACTATAACACATAAACAACTGAAACAACTACAACACATAAAACACATAAAAGACTTAGAACACCTATAACACCAAGAACACATATAACACTTAAAACTCCTATAACACCCAAACACCTTTAGCAACTAAAACACCTAGAACAACTGCAACACCTAAAACAACTGAAACGCCTCGAACAACTAAAACACATAAAACAACTACAACACCTATAACAACTACCACACCTAGAACAACTGAAACACCTAAAACAACTAAAACAACTAAAACATCTATAACACCTATAACACCTGGAACACCTGGAACACCTAAACCACCTAAAACAAATATAACACCAAAAAACTATAAACACCTAAACACCTATAACACCTAAAACGACTACAACACAGAAAACAACTTGAACAACTAAAACAACTAAAACAACTAAAACAACTATAACAACTAGAACAACTACAACAACTATAACAACTAAAAAAACTAGAACAACTAAAACAACTATAACAACTAAAACAACTAAAACAACTAAATCAACTAAAACAACTAAACAACTGAGGCAACTAAAACAATTAAAACAACTAAAACAACCAAACAACCAGAACAACTGACACAACTATAACAATTAAAACAACTAAAACAACTAAAACAACTATATCAACACAAACAACTAAACACCTAAAGCAACTGAAAAAACTAAAACAACTATAACAACTAAAACAACTGAAACACCTATAACAACTATGACACACAAAAAAACTACAACACCTATAAACAAATAAAACACCCATAACAAATTTAACACCAAAAACACCATAAAACGCCTATAACATCTAAAACACCTTAACAACTATAACACCTGAAACAACTACAACAACTACAACAACTACAACAACTACAACTACTAAAACAACTAGAACAACTAGAACAACTAAAACAACTAAACATCTAAAACAACTAAAACACCTATAACAGCTATAACACATACAACAACTGAAACACCCATAACAACTATAACACCAATAAACAACTAAAACACCTTTACCAACTTAACACCTAAAACACCTGAACAACTAAAACAAATAGAACAACTAAAACATCTAAAAACAACTATAACAAAAATAACACCTAAAACACCTAGAACAAATGAAAACACCTTCAACAACTAGAAAAACTAAAATAACTAAAACAATTAGAACAACCAAAACAACAACAACGCAAAATAACTAGAACACCTTAAACAACTAAAACCCCTTAAACAACAAAAACAAATATAACACCTCAACATCTAAAACACCTACAACACATAAAACACCTATAACACATATAACAACTAAAACACCTATAACAACTATAACACATAAAACAACTAAAACACCTATAACAACTAGAGCACCTAAACAAATAAAACACCTATAATAACTAAACAATTATAACACCTATAACTACTAAAACACCTAAAACACCTATAAAATCTAAACAACTTAAACACCCAAACAACTAAAACACATAAGGCAACTAAAACATCTATAACAACTAGAACACCTAAAACAACTTCATCACCTATAACACCTAAAACTCCTATAACAACTGAAACACCTTAAGCAACTAGAACAACTGGAACAACTAAAACCACTACAACAACATGAACAACTAATACAACTAGAACAACTAAAACAACTAAACAACTGAAACAAATAAAACAACTAAAACAACTAAAACAACTATAACAACTCAAACAACTAAAATAACTAGAACAACTATGACAACTACAACAACTAAACCAACTAGAACAACTTAAACACCTATAACAACTGAAACAACTTAAATAACTAGAACAATTATAACAACTACAAAAACTAAAACAACTATAACAACTAAAACAAATAAAACAACTATATCAACACAAACAACTAGAACACCTAAAAAGCTGTAACAATTAAAACAACTACAACAACTAAAACAACTGAAACACCTTTAACAACTAAAACACCTAGAAGAACAACAACACCTAAAAAAATAAATAAAACACCTATAACACATTTAACAGCAAAAAACACCTATAAACGACTATAACATCTAAAACACCTTTGCAACTATTACACCTGAAACAACTACAACAACTACAACAACTACAACAACTACAACAACTACAACAACTACAACAACTAAAACAACTAAAACAACTAAAACAACTAGAGCAACCAAAACAACTAAACAACTATAACAACTAAAACACCTAAAACAGCTATAACACATACAACAACTGAAACACCCATATCAACTATAACACCATAAAACAACTAAACACCTATACCAACTGAACACCTAAATCACCTAAACAACTAAAACAACTAGAACAACTATAACATCTAAAACAACTAGAACACCTATAACACCTATAACACATAAAACAAATAAAAACACCTACACAAACTAGAACAACTAAATAACTAAAACAATTAGAACAACTATAACCACTCCAACAACGAAATAAATAAAACACCTCATTACCTAAAACACCTACAACACCTAAAACACTTATAACACATCTAACAACTAAAACACCTAAAACAACTAGAACACATAACACAACTATAACACCTATAACAACTAGATCACCTAAAACAACTAAAACACCTAAAACAACTAAAACAACTATAACACCTAAAACATATACAACACTTATAACACCTAAAACACCTATAACAACTGGAACACCCAAACAACTAAAACAACTGAAACAACTAAAACAACTACAACAAGAGGAACAACTAAAACAACGAAAACAACCAAAACACTATAACAACTAAGCAACTGAAACAACTAGAACAACTTGAACAACTAGAACAACTAAAACAACTAGAACAACAATAACAACAGAAACAACTAAACAACTAAAACATCTATAACAACTAGAACCACTAGAACAACTAAAACAACTAGAACAACTAAAACAACAGAAACAACAGAAACAACTATAACAATTAAAACAACTATAACAACTAGAACACCTAAAACAACTAAAACAACTAAAGCAACTACATCAACTAAAACACATAGAACAATCAAAACAACTAAAACACCTATATCACCCAAAACAACTAAACAACTAAAACTACTAGAACAACTACAACAACTAAAACAACTATAACAACTGAAACAACTGATTAACTATAACAACTAGAACAAATAAAACAACTAAACAACTACAACACTTAAAACAACTAGAACAACTGAACAACTGAAACAAATATAACAACACAAAAAACTAAATCAACTAAAATAAGTACAATACCTTAAACAAGTATAACACTATGAACAACTATAACACCTATAACAACTAAAATACCTATATTAACTAAAACACCTAGAGCAACTTAACAACTTAAACACCTGTAACACTTATAACGCCTATAAAACATCAATAAACACCTAAAAAAATCTAAAAAACACCTATAACACCTAGCAACAACTTGAACACCCAAAACAACTGAACAACCAAAACAGCTATAACACCTAAAACAACTAAACACATAAAACAACTCGAACACATGAAATAACTAAAACACCCAAAACAACTAGAACACGTAAAACAAATAAAACACCTTAAACAACTGAAACACCTATAACAACTATAACAACTAAAACAACTAAAACAACTATAACACCTGTAACAACTAAAAAACCTAAAACACCTACAACAACTAAAACCACCAACGCAACTATAACATCTAGAACACCTATAACTCACAACACCTAAAACACCTAGAACACCCAAAACAACTAAAACAACTAAACCACCTAAACCACCTAAAACACTTAAAACACTGATTAACACCTATAACACCTACAACACAAAAAACACATAGAAGACCTAAAACACCTAAAACAACTATAACACATAGAGCAACTAAAACACCTAACACAACTATAACACCCAAAACAACAATAACACATGAAACAACTATAACACCTAAAACAACATACAACACCTATACAACTATAACACATAAAACAACTATAACACATAAAACAACTATAACACCTATAACAACTGAAACACCTATAACACCTATAACAACTTAAACACCTAAAACAACTTTAACATCTAAAACAAATAAAACAACTAAACAACTAAACAACTTAAACACCTAAGACAACTAAAACAACTATAAGAACTATATCAACTAAAACACCTATAATAACTAAAACAACTAAAACAACTAGAACAACTAATACAACTATAACAACTAAAACACATAAAACAACTATAACAACTAAAACAACTACAACAACTGGAATAACTAGAACAACTACAACAACTAAATTAACTATAACATCTAAAACAACTACAACACATAAAACAACTACAACACATAGAACAACTAAAACACCTATAACAACTAGAACACCTAAAAAAACTAAACACTACACAACTAAAACACCTATAACAAATAAACCACATATAACACCAAAAACACCTAAACGAACTAAAACAACTAAAACAACTATAACAACTAATACACCTGAAACAACTACAACAACTAAACAACTAAAACAACTAAAAAACTATAACAACTATAACAACTAAAACAACTAAAACAACTATAACAAATAGAATAACTAAAACAACTAAAACAACTAAAACATCTAAACAACTAAAACAACTATAACACATAAAACAACTAAAACAACTGAAACACATAGAACAACTATTACAACTTAAACACCTAAAACACCTATCACAACTAAAACAACCAAAACAACTAAAGAACTACAAAAACTTCAACAACTAAAACAACTAAAACAACTGAAACAACTAAAACAGCTTAAACAACTAAAACAACTAGAACGACTATAACAACTAAATCAGCTAAAACAACTAAAACAACAAGAACAAATAAAACAACACAAACAACTAAACAACTAAAACAACTAGAACAACAAAAACAACTAAAACAACTAAACAACTAAACAACTAAAACGGCTATAATAAGTGAAACACCTAAATCAACTATAACACCTAAACAACTAAACACCTAGAACAACTAAAACAACTAAACAACAAAACAACTAGAACAACTAAAACTCCTAAAACAACTAAAACTACTAAAACAACTAAACAACTAAAACAGCAAAACACGTAGAACACCTACAACACCTCAAACACATATAACACCTTCAACACCAAAAACACCTAAAACACCTATAACACCTCTAACACCTAAAACACATATAACAATTAGAACACCTAAAACAGCTAAAACCCATACAACAACTATTACAACTAAAACAACTATAACTACTGAAACAACTAAAACCACTAAAAAACTAGAACAAACAAAACAACTACAACAACTAAAACAACTAAAACAACTATAACAACTAAAACAACTTAAACAACTAAAACAAATAAAACAACTAAATAATTAAAACACCTAAACAACTTGAACACCTACAACAACTAGAACACCTTAAACAACTAAAACACCTATAACAACTAAAACACCTACAACTATAAAATCTAAAACACCTAAATACTTGAAACACCTATAAGACATAAACACATACAACACATAAAACACCTAGAACACCTAAAACACCTAAAATAACTAAAACCCCTAAAACAACTTCAACAACTATAACACCTAAAACAACTATAACACCTAAAACATCTATAAAACATAAAAAAACTAAAAACCCTCAAACAACAAAATACCTATAACGACTAAATACATAAAACAACTATAACACATACAACAACTAAAACACCTATAACACTTATAACAATTTTAACACCTAAAACAACTTAAGCCCCTAAACAACTATACCAACTAAAACAACTCAAACATCTATGACGACTAAAACAACTAGAACAACTAAGACAACTAAAACAAATGAAACAACTAAACAACTATAACAACTAAAACACCTAAAACAACTAAAACAACTAAAACAACTAAAATAACTATATCAACTAGAACAACTAAAACGACCATAACACCTAAAACAACTATAACACATAAAACAACTACAACACATAAAACAACTGGAACACCTAAATTAACTAGAACACCTAAAACAACTAAAACACCAAAACAACTAAAACACCTATAACAAGTAATCAACTAAAACAAGGAAAACACCTATAACAACCAAACACCTACAACACCAAAAACACCTAAACGAACTAAAAAAACTAAAACAACTAAAACCCCTAGAACACCTAAAACACCTAAAACACATAAAACACCTGTAACACCTAAACACCTATAACACCTAAAACAACTAAAACACCTCAAACCACTACAACAACTAAAACACCTATAACAACTGAAACAACTGAAACAACTGAAACAACTAAAACAACTAATCAACTAAACAACTAAAACGACTAAATCAACTAAAATAACCGAAACAACTCATAACAAATTAAACAACTAAATAACAATCAAAACAACTAAAACAACAAGACAACTAAAACAACTACAACAACTCAAACAACTAAAACAACTAGAACAACATAAACAACTAACAACTTAAACGACAATAACAACTAAAACAACTAAAACAACTATAACAACTAAAACATCATAACAACTATAACACATAAACAACTAAAACACATAAACAACTAAATACCTAAAACAACTATAACAACTAAAACACCGAAATCAACTTAAACAACTAAAACAACTACAACAACGTAAACAACTAAAACACCTATAACAACTTAACACCTAAACAACTAAAACACATAGATCAACTAAAACACATAAAACAACTATAAAAAACTGAAACAACTGAAACAACGCAAACAACTAAACAACCAAAACAACTGTAGCAACTTGAACAACTAAAACAAATAAAACAACGTAAACAACTAAAACACATATTACAACTAAAACACCTAAACAACTAAAACTCCTAGATCAACTAAAACACATATAACTACTATAACAACTTAAACAACTGAAACAACGACAACAACTAAACAACCAAAAATCTGAAACGCCTAAAACAACTAAAACAACTATAACAACTAAAACAACTTGAACAACTGAAACAACTAAAACAACTGAAACACCTAAAGCAACTAAAACAACTAAAACAACTAAAACAACTAAACAACAGAAACAACTAAACAACTATAGCAACTAAAACACCTAAAACAACTATAATAACTAAATAACTAAAACAACTAGAACAACTGAAACAACTATAACACCTAAAATACTAAAACATATCAAACAACTACAACACATAAACAACTTTATCACCTAAAACAACTAGAACACCTAGAACAACTAAAACACTTGAACAACTATAATACCTATAACAACTAAAACAACTAAAACAACGAAAACACCTATAACAACTAAACACATTCAACACCAAAAACACCTTAACGAACTAAAACAACTAAAACAACTAAACAACTAAACAACTAGAACACCTAAAACACCTAATTGACCTAGAACACCTAAAACACCTACAACAAACATAAAACAGCTAGAACACCTAAAACAACTACACCACAACAAAAAAACTGTAACACCTAAAACAACTATAACGCCTAAAACAACTTAACAACTATAACACCTAAAACACATATAACACCTAGAACAACTAATACAAATAGAACAACTATAAAAACAAAGAAAAAAATGAACCAACACTGAAACAACTAAAAACTATAACAACCATAACAACTAGGGCACCTAAATCAACTATAACAACGTACACAACTAAAACAACTAAAACATATACAACAATAAAAGCAAATAAAACAACTAGAAAAACTAAATCAACTAAAATAACTAAATCACCTTTAACAACTAAACACCATGAACAACTAAAACACCTAAAACAATTAAAACACCTAAAACAACTACAACACCTATAACAACAAAACACATATAACAAGTAAAACGCCTATAACAATCATATCAACTAAAACACCTAGAACAACTAAACACCTAAAACAACTAGAACACCTAAAACAACTAAAACAACTAAAACACCTATAACAACTGAAACAACTAAAATACATAAAACACCTATAACACTTAAAACACCTAAACACAAATAACACCAGAAACACCTGAAAAATAATTAAACACCTATAACACCTATAACACCTATATCAACTAAAACACCTAAAACAATTATAACACCTAAAACAACTAAAACACCTGTAACAACATAATCACATATAACAAGTAAAACACCTATACCAATCATATCAACTAAAACACCTAGAACAACTAAACACTTTAAACAACTATAACACCTAAAACAACTAAAACACCTATAACACGAATAACAACTGAAACACCAAAACACCTATAACACCTAAAACAACTGAAACACCTCAGACAACTAGAACAACCAGTACAACTAAAACAACTAAAACAACTAAAACAACTAAAACAACTAAAACAACTAAAACAACTAAAACAACTAAACAACTAAAACAAATAAAACCGCTGAATTAACTAAAACAATTGAAACAACAAAAAACAACTATCAACTAAAACAACCAGAACAACTAAAACCACTGAAACAACTATAACAACTAGAACATCAAAACAACTAAAACATATGAAACAACTACAACACATAAAGAACTAAATACCTGAAACAACTATATTAACTAAAACACCTAAATCAACTTAAACAACTATAACAACGTAAACAACTAAAACACCTATAACAACTAAAACACCTAAACAACTAAAACACCTAGATCAACTAGAACACATTAAACAACTCTAACAACTAAAACAACTGAAACATTGAAAAACAACTAAACAACCAAAAATACTGTAACACCTACAACAACTGAAACAACTAAAACAACTAAAACAACTAAAACAACTAACACAACTAAAACAACTTAAACAACTGAAACAACTAAAACAACTGAATCACCTAGAACAACTAAAACAACTAGAACAACAGAAACAACTTAAACAACTGAAACCACTAAAACAACTAAAATTACTAAAACAACTATAACAACTATAAGAACTATAACAACTGAAACAACTAAACAACTAAACAACTCAAACAACTACAACAACTAAAACAACTAAAACAACTAAATACTCAAGCAACTAAAACACCTAAATCAACCAAACACCGAAAAACAACTAAAACACCTCAAAACACTAAAACATCTATAACGAACTAGAATACATAGAACACATATAACACCACAAACACCTATAACACCTAAAACACCTAGAACAACTAAAACAACTACAACATCTAAAACAATTAAATCACCTGAAACACCTATAACATCTAAACAACTAAAACACCTAAAACAGCTTGAATAACTAAATCAACTAAAACAACTACAACAACTAAACAACAAAAACAACTAAAACACCTATAACAACTAAAACAAATAAAACAATTAAAACACATAGAGCAACTATAACAACTAAAACACTCTAAAACACCTATAACAACAATAACAACTAAAACAACTAGAACAACTAGAACAACTAATACAACTAACACAACTAAAATAACTAGAACAACTAAAACAACTAAATTAACTAAATCAACTATAACAACTAAAACAACTAAAACAACTAAAACAACTAAAACAACTAAAACAACCAATACAACTAAAACAACTACAACTACTAAAACAAATAAAATAACTAAAACACCTTAAACAACTACAACACCTAAAACAACTGAAACACCTGAAACAACTGAAACACCTGAAACAACTAAAACACCTTGAACAACAATCACACCTAAAACAACTAAAACACCTATAACAACTAAAACACCTATAACAACTATAACACATAAAGAACTATAACACCTAAAACAACTATAACACATAAAGCAACTATAACAACTAAAACACCTAAACATATGAAACACGCAAAACACCTATAACACCATATACACCTAAAACACCTAAAACACCTATAACACCTATAACAACTATAACAACTAAAACACCTTAAACAACTATGACACCTATAACAACTGAAACACCGAGAACAACTAAAAGAAATAAAAGAACTACAACACCTGAAACAACTAAAACACCTAAACAACTGAAACACCTAAACTAAAACAACTATAACATCTAAACCCCCTATAACACTTAAAACACCTAAAACAAATATAACACCAAAAACACCTAGGAACACCTAATCACCTATAACACCAAAAACAACTACAACACAAGAAACAACTTAACTAAAACAACTAAAACAAATAAAACAACTAAAACAACTATAACAACTGTATCAACTAAAACAACTAAAACAACTCGAACAACAATAAACAAACAGAACGCCTAGAAAACATATAACACCAAAACACCTAAGAACGCCTATAACACCTAAAACACATTAAACAACTATACCACCTGGAACAACTATAACAACTAAAACAACTATAACAACTATAACAACTAAAACAACTAAAACAACTATAACAACTAAATCAACTAAAACAACTATAACACCTAAATCAACTAAAACACCTAAAACAACTACAACACCTAGAACAAATAAAACACCTATATAAAAAAAAAAAAATAACTACAACAACATAACACGTAGAACACCTACAACACCTCAAACACCTAATACACCTAGAACACCTAGAACACCTCTAACACATATAAAAACTAACACCTACAACAACTAAAACACATATAACAACTAAAACACCCATAACAACTAGAACACCTACAACAACTAAAACGCCTATAACAACTTAACACCTAAAACACTCATGCAACTAAAACAACTAGAACAACTATAACATCTAAAACAACTAAAACACCTATAACAACTGAACACCTTAAACAACTAAACTCCTAGAAAAACAACCAAACACCTTGAACACATATAACACCAAATAACACATATAAAAGCGCCAATAACACCTATAACACCTATAAACACCTAAAACAACTAAACAACTATAATAACTAAAACAATTGAAACAACTACAACAACTACAACAACGAAAATAACTAAAACACCCAAACAACTAAACACCTAAACACCTCAACACCTAAAACACCTAAAACACCTAAAACACCTATAACACATGTAACAACTATAACACCTAAAACAACTTAAAGACATAGAACAACTAAACACCTATTACAACTAGAACACCTAGAACAACTAGAACACCTATAACAACTAAACAACTGAAACACCTACAACAACTAAAACACCTAAAACACCTATATCATCTAAACAACTAAAACAACTATAACAACTAAAACAACTAAAACAACTGAAACTACTAAAACAGCTACAACAACTGAAGCAACTAAACGACTGAAACCACTAAAACAATTATAACAGCTAAACAACTACTAAAACACATTAAACAACTAAAACACCCAAAACAACTACAAACCTAAAAAACTGAAACCCCTATAACAACTAGAACACCTAGAACAACTAAAACACCTGAAACAAATTTAACACCTAAAACAACTATAAACACTGAAACAACTAAAACACATAAAAAACCTATAACAACTATAACACCGTAAACACCTAAAACACCTAAAACAACTAGAACAACTATAGCAACTAAAACAACTATAACAACTATAACAACTAGGACAACTAAAACAACTAGAAACAACTAAAACAACTAACACAACTAAAACAACTACAACAACTAAAACAACGAAACGACTGAAACATCTATAACAACTATAACAACCAAACAACTACTATAACACATTAAACAACAAAAACACCTAAAAAAACTACAAGACCTGAACAACTAAAACACCTTTAACATTTAGAACACCTTGAACACCTAAAGCACGTGAAACACCTATAACACCTACAACACCCATAACAACTAACATAACTATAACACCTATAACAACTTAAACACCTATAACAACTAAAACAACTAAAACAACTAAAACTACTATAACAACTAAAACAACTATAACAACTAAAACAACGAAAACACTTACAACAACTAGAACAGCTAAAACAACTAGAACAACTGAAACAACTGAACAACTATAACCCCTATAACAACTACAACACCTGAAACAACTAAAACACCTAAAAAACTATAGCAACTAAAACAGCTGAAACATGTAAAATTACTAAACAACTAAAACACCTATATAACAAAAAAACACACATAGAACACCTAGAACAACTAAACAACTGAAACACCTAAAACAACTAGAACAACTAAAACAACTAAAACAACTAAGCAACTGAAACAACTATAGCAACTAGAACAATTAAAACAACTAAAACAACTATAACAACTAAAACAACTAGAACAACTGAAACAACTAAAACAACTAAAACAACTAAAACAACTAAAACAACTATAAACAACTAAAGCAACAAAGAACAATTAGGACAAATAAAATAACTAAAACAACTAAAAACAACTAAAACAACTATAACAACTAAAACAACTGGAACAACTACAACAACTAAAACAACTAAAACACATTAAACAACAAAAAATATATAACACCTAGAACAACTAGAACACCTAGAACAACTCGAACACCTAAAACAACTAAAACACATAGAACAACTACAACACCTAAAACAACTATATTAACTATAACAACTAAACCCCCAATAACTCCTAAAACCCCTATAACAACTATAACACATAAAACACCTATAACACCTAAACCAACTATAACACCCTGAACCACTATAACTTCTATAACAACTATAACACCTAAAACAATTATAACACCTATTACAACTAAAACACATACAACATTTAAAACACCTACAACAACTATAACACATTAAACAACTTGAACACCTACAACAACTAAAACACCTAAAACAACTAAAAAACCTAAAATAACTATAACAACTTTACCACTTGTAACACCTTTAAAACTTACAACCCCAATAACACCAATAACACCAAAAACACTAGTAAAACACCTAAACACCTAAACACCTAAACACCTAAACACCTAATACAAAAAAAACTAGAACAACTATAACACATAAAACAACTAAACAACTAAAAACAATTAAAAACAACTAAAACACCTGAACAATCAAAACACCTATAACAACTAAATCTTATAAAACAACTAAAACACATATAAGAACTAAAACTCCTTGAACAACTAAAACAGCTAAAACAACTAAAACACCTACAACACCTTAAACACCTAGAACACCTAATAACACCTAAACCACCTGCAATACCGAAACCAACTATAACACCTATATACACAAATACCTAAAAACACCTAAAACACCTATAACACAAATAACACCTACAACACTTACAAACACCTATAACACCTAAAATACCTATAACAACTACAACACATACAAAAACTATAACACTTAAAACACCTAAAACAACTAGAACACCTGAAACAACTGAAACAACTTGAACAACTTATACACCTAAAACAACTAAAACTTCTGAAACAACTTGAACAACTAAAAAACTAAAATAACTAAAACAACTAAAACACATATAACAACTGGAACAACTAAATCAACTCGAACAACTAAAACAACTAAAAAACATCTAAACCCCTAAACAACAAAACCCCTACAACAACTAAACACCTAAAACAACTATAACAACTAAAACACCTACAACAACAATCACACCTATAACAACCAAAACACCTAGAACAACTAAAACAACTAAAACACCTAAACACCTAAATCACCCCAACACCTTGAACACCTATAACCCCTAAAACAACTATAACACCTCAAACAACTAAACCAACTATAACAACTATAGAGAAGAAAACAACTATGACAACTAAAACAAATAAAACACCTTAAACAACTAAAACAACTCATAACAACTACTACAACTACAACAAATAAAACAACTGAAACAACTAAACAACTAAACAACTGAAACTACTAAACAACTATTACAACTATAACAACTATAACAACTAAAATAACTAAAACAACTCATAACAACAACAACAACTACAACAACTACAACAACTAAAACAACTAAAACAACTAAAACAACTAAACAACTAATACAACTATAACAATTAAAATAACTAAAACAACTTATAACAACTAAAACAAGAAAAACAACTAAAACAACTATAACAACTAAATCAACTAAAACAACTTAAGCAACAAAAAAAACTACAACAACTAAAACAACTAAAACAACTAAAACAACTAAACAACAATAAACAACTAACAACTAAAACAACCAAAACAACTAAAACAACTAAAACAAATATAAAAACTTAAACATCATAACAACTAAAACACATAAAACAAATAAAACACATAAACAACTGAATACAAAAAACAACTATAACAACTAAAACACC
Organism: Gammarus roeselii; assembly: GCA_016164225.1. NCBI lineage: Eukaryota > Metazoa > Arthropoda > Malacostraca > Amphipoda > Gammaridae > Gammarus > Gammarus roeselii. Next base: position 23,592 of record SDVV010001563.1, read on the forward strand.
TATATCAACTTGAACAACTAAAACAAATAAAACAACGTAAACAACTATAACACCTATAACAACTAAAACACCTAAACAACTATAACACCTAGATCAACTGAAACACATATAACAACTATAACAACTAAAACAACTGAAACAACGACAACAACTAGACAACCAAAACAACTGAAACACCTAAAACAACTAAAACAACTAAAACAACTGAAACAACTTAACCAACTGAAACAACTAAAACAACTGCAACACCTAGAACAACTAAAACAACTAAACAACTAAAACAACTTAAACAACTGAAACCACTAAAACAACTAAAATAATTTTAACAACTAAAACAACTCTAACAACTTAAACAACTGAAACAACTAAACAACTAAAACAATTAGAACAACACCAACAACTAAAACAACTAAAACAACTAAAACAACTAAATACTTAAGCAACTAAAACACCTAAAACAATCAAAACACCTAGAAACCACTAAACACCTAAGACAACTATATCACCTAAAACAACTATAACACCTAAAACAACTAAACAACTATAACACCCATTTCACCTAGAACACTTAGAACACCTGACACACCTATAACACATGAAACACCTATAACACCTATAACACCAATAACACTAAAACACCTATAACAACTAAACACATACAACAACTGAAACAACTAAAATAACTAAAACACCTAAAACAACTAAACACCTATAACAACTGAAACACCTAGAACTAAAACACCTTAAACAAACAAAGACTAAAACAACAAAACACGTAGAACACCTACAACACCTCAAACACCTAAGACACCTATACTCCTATAACACCTGAAACACTTATAACACATATAACAACTAAAACACAGAACAACTAAAACACATAAAACAACTAAAGCACCTAAAACAGTTAGAACACCTATAACAACTATAACAACTAAAACAACTAAAACAACTAAACAACTAAACAACTAACACGGCTAAATTAACTGAAACACCTAAAACAACTATAACACCTAAACAACTAAACACCAAGAACAACTAAAACAACTAAACAACAAAACAACTAGAACAACTTAAACTCCTAAAACAACTAAAACAACTAAACAACTAAAACAGCAAAACACGTAGAACACCTACAACACCTCAAACACATATAACACCTTCAACACCAAAAAACACCTAAAACACCTATAACACCTCTAACACCTATAACACATATAACAACTAGAACACCTAAAACACCTATAAAAACTTAAAAAACTGAAACAATTACAACAACTAAATCACCTAAAATACCTTTAACAACAATAACACCTAAAACAACTATAACAACTTAAACACCTTTAACAACTAAAACAACTAAAACAACTAAAACTACTATAACAACTATAACAACTAAAACAACTACAACAACTAAAACACTTACAACAACTAGAACAGCTAAAACAACTAGAACAACTGAAACAACTAAACAACTATAACCCCTATAACAACTACAACACCTGAAACAACTAAAACACCTAAAAAACTATAGCAACAAAAACAGCTGAAACAATTAAAACAACTAAACAACTAAAACACCTAAATAACTAAAACACATAGAACACCTAGAACAACTAAACAACTGAAACACCTACAACAACTAGAACAAAAACACTTACAACAACTAGAACAGCTAAAACAACTAGAACAACTGAAACAACTAAACAACTATAACCCCTATAACAACTACAACACCTGAAACAACT
>SDVV010001564.1:0-25331 GCA_016164225.1 Gammarus roeselii
AGTTGTGGAACAGCCTCCCAAGTTCTGTGGTGGAGTCAGATTCCCTGGCTGCATTCAAGAGGTTGCTTGCGGAGTTTTTGGGTGATACTCTGTTTGAGTTTGTTTAGTTTGGGGTGGGTTCTTCTGCAGCGTGTTGGTGTCCTGGCTTTGGATTTGTCTGCGTTTTGCTATGGCGCTGAAGTGGTGGGTTGTGGTGCGTGTTTGTGTGTGTGTGTGTGTGTGTTTGTGTCTGTCCTGATGAGTTGCTTCTTTGTTGTACAGTATGCTGTTCTGAAATTGATTTGTTTATTTTTTGTTTTTGTTTTTGTCATTCATGCGGATGGTTCATGTGATAGCCAATAGTGCGCACTAATTCCAGTTCCCATACTTGTGTTAACATTGCTGTTCTCAACAGCATAATGGCGTGCATGGCTGTGCTGGCCTCCCCCGGCTCTGCTGCTCCCCACTTGATGTGGTCCTGCTGGAGGGGGCTGCAAAGGTAAGAGACAAAGGTAAGAGAGCTCCCTCACTTCATGGACATCTGCCCTAAACAGCACAACTCCAGGGGAAAAAATCAGTGGCATGGCCTGGCCTCCCAGACGACCACTGTTTACTTTCCTGAGCTGACTCACAACTGCCCCCACTCCTCACACCACCATCACACCTCTAACCTGCCCCCACCAATGCTCCGACCACCACCAGCAATTGAGAAAATGACTCCTAAAGATGGCTGACAGTCTAAAGATGCCTTGACAGTGACAACAAATATACCTTACAGCACGTGACAAATCCGATAGAACAGCATCAATCAATCTTCCCTCAATACCCAAACACATGGTCTCTGAGTGGAAACCCCTCTGACAAACACCACAAAAAACAGGCTGACCACTCAGCCTGGTATGGCAAAAGCCACATGCCAAACCAGCGCCCGCTACAGCAGCCCAGCTGCCCACAAGACCACCAGCATGCCCAGCACTCCGCCCCCCAAAACCCTGCACACTCACGTCAGCAGAGCCACCAGGCACCACAGCTGACCGCAAAGGCGAGGACAGCAGATCCACAGCAGGAGCAGGCAAGGACGACGGCAAGCAGCGCCGCTCAGGAGCACCAGCGTCCACAGGGGTAGACTGCAGCGAAAGAGCCACGCCTTATCGAAGAGTGGCATCCCCCTAGACTTGCCCTCCTCTGCCCCTCTAAGGCTGAAATTTCTTCCCTGCTGAACTCCTCCAGTGCCTGAATCACTGACTCCACTGAGCTTGTGCTGGGAGCATCACCATCCATACACGGCTCTGCCACCACCAAACCACCACCGGAACCCACACTCCCGGCATCGGTCTCCTCAAGGCGACCCAAATCGAGCTCCACCCACTCCTCATGGCTCTTCCCCCATCCCACGTAGTGAACCATAACTCTTCCATCACGGAGGTCAACCACCTTGACATTGTACATCTTTCCATCTTTTCTGTCCCGACACCTCAACAAGTCAACCTTCACAAAAGCACTCTTCCCCCTAACCACCGCACATCCTGCTCCAAGCATTGCACTCCGCTAAGCAATTATATACCTTGCTAAGTATAACTGATTTTCAAATTTTATTTATTAGCCATAAAACTCCACATTAAAAAGTTTCGGCATATTATAACAGGTTTTAGCACAATAAAAGGAGCTTCACTCCACTTCACCTCCTCTTGTCATTAAAATGTTTCTGCCTGTCAGTAAAACGCCTCCTCTTGTCAGTAAAACGTTTCGTCCTCTTTTCAGTATGTATATTACAGTAGCAGTTATTATTTGGCACGGGAGCGTTAAGACACAAATCTTGAGTACAATTAGTAGTCCTCCACAAATGCCTTGAACTTGCTGAAAGACCATCAGAGTTGTCATCAATATAGACCAAGAACAGCAGCAGTCCATGGACAGAGCCCTGAGGAAGACAACTAAGTATGCCAGATATAAATGTTGAGATCCAGGCCAGCAAAGAATAACAAATACCCAAGGACTTCAACTTAGACAGGAGCACAGCATGACTTGACAACATCAAATTATGTTGGAAAAATAACAAACACAATATATCTTTCATCAATCCATCTCCCAACATCATTGTAGGTCAAAAGCAACTGGTCCTCACTGCTACACTTCCTTCAAAAACCATACTGATGAGATGATATAACTGTTCTTCCCATTGATTTGCAGCAAACCAATGTCAGGATCATAGGGGTGTAATTTAGAGGATCAGTGTGGATTTAACCTATGAATATTGGAACAACTAGAGATTTGTTCCAGACTAAAATGACAGTTCCTGTTTCATAAATTTTTGAAGATTAAACAAATGACAGCAGATGCAGGCAAAGGCCATTTGGATCTTTGAGCGTGGCTCCCTTGTGTGTTCTCCAGCCTAGACTGGAGATGGGGTGGGGCGTGCTAGGGGTCTGGGGATGTTCAGGTATTCTTCTAATGGCCAACTTGTAGCCTGTTGTCTGCAGGTTCATTTTCAGTATCCTTGGCATTTAACCCCCACTTCTGAGTCAGTCTAGCTGATCAGGAACCATCTCCAGCTGGTGAAAAGAGTGAGAGAGCACCAAGGTGAATCCTCCACTATCCATGGTCCTGGGGTGGGTGCCGCCCATGTCTGTGATGTGGCCTGGAAGTAGGAGACCTGTATGCCGGCACTGCTTTGCGTTTGTCAGACCCAGAATTGAACCCAGAGGACTGGACACCCATGAGATGGGTTGCTATTTTTAGGCAGTGAAGCCAGTAGGGGTGCTGTGGCACAGCCCAACAGATACCCAGGGGTGGAAAATCCTGTAACGAGGTGCCAGCCAGAGAGCGGCACGCCTGAGGTGCCAGGTTTTATTCTATTGCCCAGCTGAGCCTGGTCCCAGTGGTCATAACCCGGGTTGGTGTTGACTTGGTGGGCTCCATGACCTTGCTACTTGAACAGCTTGGGTGGGTATTTTGCCATTGCTTACACAAAATTTCATTTTAAGCATCCTATATATACTGATATAGGCATGCTCTTTTGATTGGTACTCTAATACTTTTAATTTGCGTTCCAATTATTGATAGATCGGGGGTGCGGAAAATCACCCCCAATTTGGAGCCATAGCTAACCGCACCCTTTTTCGTAAACATATTCTCTTTGGTTGATGATAGAATGTTGAAACTTACGGTGCATCATGATCATTATAGTACCTATGCACACCGTATATATAAAATTTCTCAGCCGCATACGTTATGAGTTATTTTAAAGCATGCGGAAATGCGGGGAGTCACCCCGGTCAACGCTACATACTAAAACTGGGCTTATGAACTGAAAAAACACAGACTTCACACCAGAAAACCACGCCAATACTGAAATTTGGATTAAGAACTGAAAGAACACGTAGACCCCACCCTAGAAAACCACATCCATGCTTACCTATAAAGCTCCTGCAACAGCGTTAGACCAGTGACAACTGAACAGGAGACCAGTGACACAACTGAATTGAGGGAGGCCAGCACAGCCATGTGTACCAGTAAAATATTGAAAACAGCCATGTAAACATAGATTTAGGAACAGGAATTAGTGCGCACCATTGGCTATCATATGAACAGAAAGTTGAAATGTCAGGAATAAAAAACACCACAACAAGACCACGACACAGAAACCCTCCACCAGCAACACATAGGCACAATGGTTTAGGGGGCATGACTTACAATGTGGTTCTTGTACTGTAGCTAGATAGCTTTGCTAATAATAGAATGTTCAAACTTCAAACATGATCACAATAGTAGTTACACACACCCTATATATGACAATTCTAGGCTATGTACTTTTCAAGTGATTTCAAAGTAGCTATGTGGAAACTGTGGGAAGTCACCCCTGTCAAAACAACACCAAGGGATTAGTGACATCTATTCTGTGAATTCAATTTTTTTGCATTTATAGGAGTTTTATATTATTTTCAAGTCTATAGAAGAAAAATTTGGCATTTCTTTTTGTGCCCTTAATGCCAGTTTGACTTGCAGCAAGGCACTTATCTACATAATCAAGGTCCTAGTATTGTGGCAGTAACTACATGTTGGAGACTGTATCAACTAAGGCTGGAGACTTATTCTTAAACTCACCTTGCACCTTCTGTAAACTAGACCCAGGCCTCTTTCCACCAGTGCAAAAATTATGCCAACTTGACCAACAGTACAGGCTGTGAAAGTTCTCTAACCTCTATGATCAATAGAAATTACACAGACCTTGGAAATTATAGCAGTACTTACTTGTATTTGAACAGGTCTCTTTGTGGAGGTAGCATACAAGCCAACACCTTCAGACCTATAATCAGGTATCCCACTCTCTGTAGATATTCCAGCTCCAGTCAAAATGAATATTTTGCTAGCTTTCTCAACAAAATCCTGGAGTGTGGACTTGCTTTGATTTGAGCAAGGCTCATGTTTGGGAACAAAAGCCAAGGAGCTACAAAAATTAGCAACTCCAAATTTATTTCCAGGAATGACTTCCTTTCTTGTAGAATTCAAGAAGCAGCTATAATGTTCATGCTGGAGAGAGATTTGGAAATGGAACTTGTGCCAAGATGAGGAGACTGAGGTTGCAAGATTACCATTTGAACAAAGACTGAAAGGGCATGTTGTAACCCTAGAAGTCCTTGTCATTGAGGTAAACATTTTTGTTGATTTTTGAAGTATATAAATTCAAGTTGTATGTTCTACCTGTCCTAAAAATTTAGGAAATTGGTCATGAACCAATAACTGACTTATCTTACATTGCTATTTATAGAGATAAGACAGTCAGGCCAAGCCATTGCATTGGCAAACCCTTAAGTAGATGAGTGTGAAAGAAGGCAGAGTGATGGAAATCATGGATTCAGGTGACTCAATTTGGTGGCCAGTGGCCGCAATACAGCCTAACACACCAGCAAAGCCAGATTGCAGAGTGCAGGACAGGAGGGAGTGTTCCCCTGGTAGCTAACTTGTAGATGAGGTATATTCCTCTGGTGGTTTTGTGTTTCTACAACAGTAAATAGTGCTTGGAGGGAATTCTATTTTAAAAGCTGGTCACAGCATAGCTGCCACCAGAAATTAAATAATATGAAGACTTTCTTGCACACAATTTTGGGCAACAAAGGTGCTTGTTTGTCTAGTTCACATGACAATGTGTAAACTGAATGGCCTCAGACTTGATCTAAAGGACCAGTCATAGCATTTCTTCATGTCCCAGTGTGCACAATTTGATACTTACTTATCTATGGAGATTGGCTTTGGGCTGCGCCTTTGTATCGGCATATCTCTGGGTTTACAGGGTGTGAGGGAGAACAAAGTGGGAGAGGTGATTTGTTGAGGGTAGCATAGGGCAGGAAAGGGAAGGAGAAACTGAGGGATTAAGGTCCTAGCCTGCTGTCCAAGTCTCTGCTCCATGCACTCTCATTCATGCACTCCACACATTCAATTCTCTCACCTCCCTAGTCAGGTTCTCATACTGTGTGAGGTAAGATACCTTATGGTACCTCTGCAGGGATTTCTGGTTGGACCTTCAGCACCCTGTTCCCCACCCTTTTGGTCCATGCCTTCTCCAAGAACCGTTTTGTTGCCTCTGTCACACATCGTTTCTTCTTATTCCCAAGTCCCAGGAGGAAACACATTCTGTGGTCCTCCTCTTGCATAAGTTCATTACACTAATTTAGGTAAATTTCTGCATGCACCACATTCATCATTTCAGCACTCTCCTCTGCATATTTTGGGCATACCTGTACCAAGTGTTCTACTGTTTCATCTACTTCTGACACACATTGCATGCATACCCTAGTGCCATTTTTTGCCCACCTGTGCATTCATGCATTTACCTTCAGAGACTGGGTCTGGTCTTTGAACAACAGCTATCCCCTCTCTGCTATCATCATACCATCTTTCATTCTTTGGTTTCGGTTTATTTTTATACCATTTGAACGTTGATTTTCCATTTATTCTAGCATGCCATTTTTCAAGCCTAATCTGTTTCACTTGAGTGTCAATCTTATTCTTCCATTTCTCCATACTCCATTAAGGCCCTTCATAACATTCATTCTGCATTTTCTAGACATCCCCATGAGCTTCTACATCTTGTGGTCTTATACATTAGTACCCACACTTTCTGGCTCTCTGTTTATAGTCCTTTTACCACTTGCTCTGCCTACTGTTCCACTTGTGCACCTTCTTTGACCACCTTGACTCACACATCCTATCTAGTCTCACTTTATATGCCAGTACTGATTTTGTTACTTATTCCCCGAACAGGCTCAATCCCATCTCACCTCTGATTGCTTCCATGCCAACCAATCTGTTTGCTCCAAGGGCCATTTGTCTGACCTTATTTTGTGTCGCATCCAGTTTTGACAGCTTATTCTCTGTCCATCCCATGACATCCATTCCATACATAATACCAGGTACAGCCATGCTCTTCTATAACCCTCTCAAAGATTCATACCTGTTTGCTCTGAAGCTTTCCACACTACCAAGTCTACCCCACCACTGTTGTGCCCTGAACATTCTGTTTTTGCCTTCTCACACCCATTCTCAGTCATCCAGCACCCAAGGTACTTGTATTCTGCTGTGCACCCAATTTCAATGTCTACCAGTTACCATTTTAGCTCATCTCTCTCTTCTCCGTTTACTACAATAACTTGGCTCTTCTCACCACTGAAACAAACCTGAAAGTCCCTTCCAAATCCACTCACCACATCCAGCATTCTTTCTAACTCATCTTTATTTTCACTCATAATGACAATATCATCTGCATACAGCAGATAGCTTAGTCTTTTATTTCCAACACATATACCTAGGCCAGCCTTCTTGATTCTCACTGCCAGTTCTTCTGTATATAATCCAAACAGTATTGGCAATAAGATACTTCCCTGTCTCACTCCTCTTATGATTCTTACCCATTCAGTCTCAAGCTCTCTGAGTTTGTATACTGCCCATGTTCTTGCATACATGCTTCTAATGATATTGACTATTTTCTCACTCATCCCTATCCTAGTCAGTATGTCACACAGGATGGTCCTATTTACTCTATCATAGGCTTTCTCAATATCCAGGAAGGCCATGTATCCTTTCTTCCCATCCCTTTTCATACGTTCAATCATTTCAATGACCACCAACATGTTGTCCTCCCCTCTCCTGTCTTTCTAAAACTGATTTTTCTCTCCTAGAAGACCATGCATTTCTATCATTTCTTTCATTCTCTCATTCAAGATGCCAAAGAATTTCTTACCCACTGTGTCTACCAAAGCAATAGGTCAGTTATTTTTTCAGCTTTTTCAATCTTGTGTCCTCCCTTGTGTAACAGAATCACTATGCATTCATTCCACTTTTTTGGCACTTTCTCTTCATTCCATATTTTCTGTAATAGTTCATGCAACTTCTTAATCAAACTTCTACCTCTATTCTTGAACAGTTCATATGGGATTTCATCTGGTCCAGTAGCCTTCCCATCTTTCAGTATCTTAAGAAACCTTTCAATCTCTCATGACTTATCTTCCGATTCATTTTTCCAATATCTTTCCTTTCAATTAACATGTGAGGTGTCTCATACCTTCCATTTGCTTCATCATTCATGCCACCAATGTCCTCCCAGAACTCAGTAGCTAATCACATTTTTCATTTCATTTATGTTTTTCACACTGACTCCATGCACCACCAACTCATCAATCTCAGTCATTTGGTCATATCTATCTCCTCTCAGAAATCTGAACCAGCCTCTTCCACCCTCTTCTTCCTTGTTCTGCAGATCTTCAAAAAAATTATTTTCATTATTTGCTCTAGCCTCACTCATCATGCCTTTCACCACATTTCTCTGCTTAAAGTACTCCCTCCATGCCACATCAGCCTCTGCCACCATAGCTTTTCCTCTCTCAACCAGTTTCTTTACACTCTTCTGCACCCTGTTTTTTTTTATTTCTTACCAGCCTTCCACTCTTAAATTCCATATCATACCATGCATTAATAAGCTCTGTCTGGAGACGGGGTTTGGCATACCCAATTGTCCTAGCTCCTACTCTTTTCCGGGTAGTGACTAGGGCATCATTTGTCTCGTTCACTCCTTGCACACCCTGCCAGCCAGCATTTGTTAATTCAACCAGGAATTCATTTCACTTGGCATTCCGTAGTCTCCAGCGCACTCTACTTGACGGTTCGAGGACAAAAATGCGATCGACAGGTAGGCCAATTCAAAATTTATATTTACCCCGCGAGTTAGAAATACGTACCCTACAATTTTGTATATTTGCCCCACGGGTTAGAAACACGAACATTTGCCCCGCGGGTTAGAAACACGTATTATTAGGTTAGGTTGTGAAGGCAAGGTTCCAACAATTTGCTCGTAACGTAGCCAGCAAATATGTCAAGCTACACGCAACATAACGCTGCACTTCGGCGCGACCGTCACAGTTGTCATACACGATGTATTCCTACGAGGTTCTAACTGTGGTTCGCATAAATTGTGGGTCTAGCAGCAAACTACCCATGGAGGCTGCGGTACACCCCCACAGTTCGCAGCTGTCCTGGAACCTCTCTCGAACGCGAACATTGAATTAGAAACATTTGATGCACCTTGCCAACTTCGACAGTGAACTTTCCAACTACTGCATAACAACATCATTGAAGAATTAGTAATTTGTTTTGACCAGACTGCTGTCAGAGAAACGAAATAAAACGGATACAACACATATGGCTGGAGGTTGAAAAATGTGCGATTCAAAATTTAACGCGTAATATCAGTTAGATGGAGCGCTTCAGTGTAGCGTTTGAATGTAAAAAAACTAAATGCAATATTAAATCACTCCCGTCATGGTTTGAACAGCAATTTTACATTCATGTATAATGGCAGTATACAAAAACAAACACCGACGTCACACATGTTTGATAAATAAGTTTGTCAAATATTCTTGTAACAGCCTGCAGAACGGATGTGCAATATTATGCATTGCCGTCGTCAGTCGTATGATAGGTAGTTTGTAAACGGTGTTGGTAGGGTTAGCAATTTTTAATGAGAACTGACAACAATTAGGTATAGTTTGTGTAACTATCAAAAGAAATTGCCATCTCGACGTTACATTCTGTTTTGCAGGACGCTTGGTTTGTGAAAGACGTTTGAGTCTATGCGCGGTCATTTCAAACTTCACACACATGTCATTCTGCAGTCCACTGCGTATCGTGTTTGTCAACATTGTAGGTTTGTATCTGTTCCAGCTCTACACTGTATACATTTTTACCAATATCTCGCTACAATAGCGCACGTGACTATTACACAAACATGCTGTGCGTGTGTAACCAGAGATCTAGATACCACAATCTCAGAAGCGCTTCTAAGGCGCATGGCTGGGTACGTTCCTGATATTTAGTAATGAAAACGCACGTAATATTCTCAACCCCACACCCAATTGTGCAATCTGGCTTATGTCTAACCCAAGATAATAACCATCATGTCATTCATTTCACGGTGTTCACTACTTGTCGTTCCCATTTGCGTTTTTGTCTCCGAATCCACTGCTCGGTGGATTCCCTAGAGATCGACTTTATATTTTTCCAATTGTCAACGCAGGATGGATTCTTGTCACTTGGATTCGTATCCGAGTGACTTGAAATCGAACATGGATTTGTTATAGGCTCGGATTTTTATTCGGACTCGGATTAATTTGACTATGACGAATTGACCTCTGAGTGGCTCGCAACCTGTCTCCCATTGATCGGATCGAATTGGAGGAGCAAAGATTGTGTCTAATATCTCGGATCGTGTCCCCTACAGCGTAGATCATCCATGAGGGGCTTGGGTCATGTCTCCTACCGCTCGAATCACCCACGAGTAACTCTGATCGTGTATCATACCACTCGAATGAACTCTATATAGCTTGGATCTAGTCTCTTGTAGCTCGGATCGCTCTTGAGTGACTCGGATCGTATATTTTAGTTCTCGGACCGTGCCATAGCTGCTCAGATTCAGTTTTCGAGTGATCGGATATCACTGAGTAGCTCGGATCTTGCTATGCATTGCTCGACTACTCTAGAGTGGCTCTGACGTGTCAAATATTGCCCGGATCAAATCTCTTACCGCAAAAGTAGCTCGGATCGCCTCTTTTGAGGTACTATTGTAAATAGTTGCGTCCGTTTTAGATATTTATAATGCAGCTACATAGCTATATCCATTAAAGCGGTACCTGCAATTTCAAGGTATCCCTAGTTTATTGTTAACGAAATCAATATTAAAATTAATATTATACCATTTCAGTATCAAACCGCTAGCCGCAATGACTTTTCAGATTGTGCAGAAGACTTTCAAGATAATGGCAACAAGGACTCAGGAAGAGAAATAAGAAGCTAAAAAGTTGCTCCCAGTTTAAAAGTTGCATCCAAATGATATGATCAAGTGCTGGAAAATGTGGCACATGTGCGGGGAATTTGCCTTATTTGGTATTTTTGCTGGAGGCCAGAACTTGAAGGCGATGACCGTGGGACACCAATATTCGGGCTCCGCCTTGAGCCTGGCATCCAGGAATGGCGCTTTCTGTCGTGTTGATTACTGGATCAAGGGGCAAGTTGTGGCCTACATGGTGTGGACTGTTCTTTTGACTCTTACGATGTTGACCCCATTAGTGGTGTTGATGCTCCCCGAGAAGCCTGACTGGGCCCCCGGGTCGGAGACGAAGAAAAATGTCTGGTTAATAGGAGTAAGGTCTCCTTTTCAATACCTCTTCAAGTTCCCCCACTCAGAGCCACAGTGCCACATTTTGGCCTTTATTTATTGAAAGTGAATTGAAAGTTTAGAGCCAGTCTGGTAGCCTACAGTTCTAGTGAAAGTAGTAAGCATATATTGTTAAAATCAATCAATGAATGAAAGGACCGATTTCGCTGAATGGTATTGCCAGCATAAGATTTGAGAACATGGTTGATGAAAATCTCTCTTTATTTCATCCAAATATTCCATATATTGTCAATTATTGCACTGCATTATTGTGTATGTGCGGAATCAGATGATTCGGCAAGGTTCATGAGGATTACATGCCAAAAATCTTCCCCGGAACTATTCTCTAGCTGACATAAAATACAGTCAGGCTTTGGCTGCCACGCGGTAGATGATTTGGTAGATGAAGACAGTTACCAGAATATGCTCAGCTAACTTAGTACACAAGTAGGAAAGAGCTTTTTTAGTATAAGGTAGTTTAAAGGTTTAATAGGTTCTCTACCACGGCCTTAATAGCAAATTGTCTTGACCCAGGGTTTTAATTACGAGAGAATTCAGTGTAAATTTAGTTTATTGGTAAGTTCTGAGATAATGCAATTCAAATTGTAGCGCCACGTGAAAGATCCACATAGCAATTTTAATAGAAGGAAAACAACAATGAACGTGGTGAAATGTGACCTTAATATGACCAATTAGATAATGTAATCACAACCCCACAAATTGGGGCGAGAAAATGATCGCCGATGTGAAAATCCTAAGCAATGACGTGTCAATTTATAAAGGTCTCCTGTCATCATGGTTTGGTGTTCGTGTCATCAGACTCAGGACAGGAGCAGGCGCCGAGACTTCAGCGCCGTGGTGAGCCTGGTAGACAAGAGGAGACAGAACACTTTGTACTTGCAGTTGTTGAAGTCAAAACTTAGGACTAAATGACTCGAGTTAAAACTATATTAGCAAAACCTAACTATCTCGTCTGCGACTTCGCACTGTCGACATTTACACATGGGAGGAAGAGCTGTACCTTGTAGGATGGCGTTGAGCGCGAAAGTGGTGCGGTAGCCGAGGCTAGAGCGGTCCTGTCATTCAAATTGAACAATAGATGGCAACACTAGAAGTGCCAGGCATGTTATTTATACGTTGCTTAGTTCTGTGATAATTACAGTTTGTTCCCTTGCACCTGTATCAGGCTGGTACTATCTTTGCCTAAACTTATCAATAATTAATATTTTGTTTCTAAAAAGTGCACTGCAATGCTTAATCACAAACTTTTCCTTAATCCAGGACTTAGCATTTCAAGATCCATGTGCCGCTTCCAAGACGGTGATTGGCTTCGCCTCCACTCCTTGTTGCTCAAAATCCTTGTTGCTGAACGGTTCCTTGCATAGCCCGGGAACTTGAAATTAGAGTTCCGCACTGTTTGCTGGCAAGTTGACGTGCGGAGGGATTCCCGCCGCCAGAGGGCAACTGCAGTTGGCGTGCGAAGGGATTCCCGCCGCCAGAGGGAAACTGCAGCTGCGACAGATTTCCAATGGAAGTTAATACAATGGTCTAAAATATTCAATACCTTCACCTTAACAGACAATACATTATTCACAGGATGTGAATTTCATCTTAGTTGATGTGAGGGAGAGCAATGCAGTACTCGACTTCGCGAGCCCTTACACTGTCCTCTCTTCAGTGGGTTTTCTCTCCCTCTTTTTACTGTCAGCAATATCGTGCCGGGGGTTTGGTGTGTCGTCCACTCCTGGTGGTGACACATGTTTTGGAGGGGTTGTTTGTCGCGCCATCGGCGTGCTGCGCTGATGGCTGCGTGTCTGCGATCGCTGACGGTTCACTGAAGGGCAGTCTATGAAGTGTCACAGGTGTACACTTAGAGACTTGCTTTGGTGTTGAAGTTACACTCGAGCTGTTCTGTGGTCTCGGGTAACATTATCGCTGCCTTTAGTCTGTCTACGGAGACAGTTTCCAATGGACCTACGTAAGGTCTGAGCAATGGCCGCTGTACCACGTCAACCCTGATGTATGCATGCGTACATGTTTGAAGCCCTGGGTCGATTTTTCCCTTGATTTGGGTCCATTTTGGAGGGTGTTTTTTTCCAGCGTGCTATGGCGTTGAATAATTTGATAGAGTATTTGTTTGGTGGCAATTCGGTGCTCTTCGAGGGGTCTACTAAGGTCACTTGGTACACGCAATGTGCTGCCGTACAGTATTTCAGCGACATTGCAGTCAAGCTCTGTCTTCGACGCTGTGCGCAGGCCTAACAGAACTAGCTGGAGTTTTGTGTGCCAATCTTGCGGATTTTGTTGGCACTTGAGACTTGATTTGAGGGTTCTATGGAATCTTTCGATGATTCCGTTTGCCTAGGGATGGTACGACATGGTTCGGATTTTTTGGATACCGAGTAGCTTACATGGAGTAGTTGTCAATTCCCCTTCGAAATTTGCGTCTCTGTCAGTCGTCAATATTTCGGGTACCCCGTTGTGGACTACCCAGTTCATTAGGAACACTTTGGCTACGGTTTCTGCAGTTGTGCCCACTATCGGAATTACTTCGGGCCATCTGCTGTGTCTATCTATTATAGTTAGTAAATAACGGTAGCCATTGCTGTACGGGAGCGGGTCAACGATGTCCATGTGGACCACTTTTAAACGGTCTTAGACTGGTACAAATTGTTGCAGAGGTGCCTTATTGTGGCGAGTTATTTTGACCGACGGACAAGTTTGATACGTTTGAGTTTGTTTGCAAAGAATTTTGCTCATATTTGGCCAAAACACCTTGACCTTAAACATTTACACAGTTCACCTGATACCGGGAGGAGAGAAGTTGTGCTGAGACCTTATGTACCCTTTGCCCATTAATTTTGGAATGAACGGTCTTGGCTGGGGCTGCGACAATTCGTAGGCGATGCCATTTCTGCAAACTAGTTTGTATGGGTATGCTTCGCCTTTTTGAAAAGCCTCGAATCGCTCGTCAACCATGGATTTTAATTCCTGAACGTGGAGGTGCGCTGTGGCAAGTTCTTCGAGTGTTATTGCTGGGTCTACGTTCACATTTATCGCATTGGCTCTACTGAGCACATCGGCTACTACGTTGTCTCTATCGCAGACGTATCGCACGTTCGCAGTGAACTCAAGAATGTAGGACAAATGCTTCGACTCTCGGGAGGAGTGTTTGTCCAAATTTGAAGCTTGGATCGCCTTTGTTATGGGTTGATGGTCGGTGCAGAGACAAAACTGTGTCCCTTGAAGCGCATATTTGAAGTGCTTTATTGCAAGGTACGCTGTAAGTAGCTCTAGGGAGAACGTCAATTATCTATTCTCGGTCTTTGTAAAACGCTTGCTAAAGAATGCTAGTGGATCTACCCTTCCATCTACCGCTTGTTGCAGGACCGCTCCTGCCGCAGTCGCTGACGTATCTACTACAACTGATAAATGCGCTGATGCTGTTGGGAATTTTAAAGCAGTGTAGTAAGCAAGTTGAATTTTTATGAGCATGAACGCTTTCTCTGCCTCAAATGTCCAAGCTACTTCAGTTGATGTGCCTTTTTGCTAAATGGGTGCTAAAGTTTCAGCGGCGTGGGGCAGGAACCGGTAATAGTAATTCATCATGCCCATGAACCTTCGCAAACCGTGCATGTCCGCCGGTTTTGGATAGTCTTTGATGGCTGCGACCTTGCTCGGAGGCGGTATGATGCCTTCTCTGCCGATTTGATGGCCCAGCAATTCGAGGTTTTCGTGGACGAATCTGCACTTTGCCATGTTGATAACTAGGCCGTACGTTTGGAGGCATTTGAACCCGGCTTCAATGTGGCCGTAATGATCGTCTTCGGTTTTGCTTGTTATTAACACGTCATCTACGTACGCGTATGCATTGTCGATGTCTCTGAGCACCTCGTGTATGAACCTTTGAAACGTTTGATGTGCGCCTTTTAGCCCAAAGGGTAATAGAGTATACTCAAATAACCCAAAAGGTGTTGTGACAGCGGTTTTTGATATGTCCGCTTCGTTGACAGGTATGGCATAGTATGCCGAATGTAGATCTAATTTAGTGAAATATTTCGACGCGCCTACTTGTACTGCGAAGTCATGAACGTGAGGGATTCCGTACTTATCGTCTTTTGGTATAAAACTGAGCCTCCCCCTGAAATCGTTTGTGGCTCTCCATCCCTCTCCTTTCGGTACAAGAAGGAGCGGAGCAGCCCACGGGCTTGCTGAAGTGCGAACTATTCCTAAACGGAGTAGTTCGTCAAACGTCTTTTTGGCGATGGCGAGTTTGTCCGGGGCTATTCGTTTAGGCCTGTTGAATAGCGGTGGCCCTTTTGGTGGTATGTAGTGGACCGTGCTGTGAGGCGGGCAATGTTTTAGCGTTTTCCGGCTGGGTTATAACAGCGTACTTTTTTTTAATAGCGTCCTACACCTGTCCGGTATTTGGTCGCCGGCACCGACTATTCGCATCACAGCATCGAGCCGAGCCCGCGTGGCATTCGAAGTGAGACTGGCCGTCGGGTCGAGGAGTACCATGTTTTTTAAATTGATGGTGAGGTCATAGTGAGTTAGGAGGTCTATGCCCAGAATTGGCATGGTTACATCAGCTATGACAAAATCCAGTTGAAAATTTCTACGGAGTCCTATCTCAATGATTAGAGTTTTGTGTCCGTGAGTGGCCATGTTGCTGCTGTTCGCAGCTGTTAGCATCGCATCTGCGCCCTGAGATCTATTGCCTGCAGTCGCTAGGAGGCAACTGAGTGAAGCTCCTGTGTCGACTAGAAACTGAATGCGTGTCTTTGTACAATGGACCGTCATCGCCGTAATTTTTTCTTTGAATTTACCCAAGTCTCTATCGCTGGACACATTTAGGACTCTGGTTTGCCATTTCCCGAAGTTTAAGTGCACGGTAGGTCGCATTTCGTGACCTTCGAGCCAAATGTATAGTGATACCAACACGTATTGGATTTAGAATTATCATGGGGCTTTGAACGGCTTCGTTGCGATGATTTTGAGCGATTTTTTGATGCGCTCTCTCCCGCGGCCTTCACCTCCGCGTCGGACTGATTGCTCTAGCTTTTCGTGCTTTGCAGCTAGGCTCGTGATGCTCATTTGGAGTTGTTTGATAATGTCCATGAGTTGAGTTAGTTCGTTCTGTGGTGCCGACGCTGGCATTGCTGGCTTTAGTGACATCGGAACGAAATTACAGGCGTTGACGCTGTTCGTTGCCGGTTCGCTGATTTGTGCTATCGACGGGTCGTTTCGTGCATCGACCTCCATGATGCGGTCAGCCTGAAGGGCTAATTTCTCCAGGCTTAGCTCGTCTACTGCTAACGCAAGTATTGTTTGTACATTTGATGAGAGTCTTTGGAGGAAGAGCGTCTTGAGGATCGTTTCGTCAGGCTTGGCTGATCCATCGACTAATGTCAGCATTTGACGTAGAAAAATTGACGGCTTTCTGTCGTCAAGTTCTTCGCTACTCAATAATTTTCCGATTCGCTGTCAGGACGAAAGTCCGTAACTGTTTTGCAGCTCGGTTTTGAGTGTTGTGAATGGACTTCCCCTGGTAGGGTTCAAAATCATATTTCGTATTTCCGCTGCTACATCCGGTCCTAGCGCACTTCCACTACCTTAAATTGGACCAACGGGTCCGATATCGCCTGCAGGTCGAATAACGTTTCGACCTGCGCGAACCATAAGGGTACGTCGCCTGTATTGAACGGTGGTAACTTAACCGAAATCGGCGTTTTCGGTGTCGTCACCAGCGGTGGTGGTGGTGGTGGTGGATCTTGGTCGATTATTTCCGCCATGTTGGCTGGTTGCACTCACTTGAATCTTAATTTGCCGAGCAGAATTTGATTTGAACTGAATGAATGTTCTGTGAACGAACGGTATTGAAAAATCTCGGAATTCGCAGTTATGCAATTATAGACGTTGTTCCGTTTGAATCGCCAGGACACCGAATTATGATTTGAACGCTCTGATTCGTACTATTTTCGAGTCTGAACAGTCACGCTATGTATAATTTTGAACGCTTATTCATGGATAACGTCGTTAATTTGAGAAACGCTACAGTTATCAATTCAGATGTTACGCATTTATTTTTTGCATTATCGTTAATATATACACAGTTACAATTTTGCTCCGCTCGGCACCGTACTTGACTGGACAGTCAATTTCAACACTAGGGGCTCGGTCACCACTGCTCGTGCTTGGCTGATCTGAACAGTTGCGAATTATGTGCCGCGAGTCGTTTCCTCTAGCGCAGTGCTGTTGGCAAATTTTTTGTCTCTGTCCCGCTGGACAGTCAGGTTTGACACGCGGTGTCTCTGTCTGTGTGTCCCTCGGCTGGGCGCTGCGTGCCGTGCTTGGCTGTGTCTGCCTCGTGTGTCCGCCCCGCACACCACTCTGGCTGCGGCTGCCTACACTGTGTTTGCTCGTTGCCAAACTTCTAGCACAGCGTGCCGCGCTGCCGTCCAGTTCAACACCTTGAACTTGACGGAATGTGAGCAACGTGGCCTGCGGTAACTTTATGTGAGAGATGCGCATTGGCCTTCCGCTGCGGTTTTGTTGCGCTTGCGCTGCGCAGCTGCGGCGTGCGTACTTGTGATAATCTTAAAGTTAAACACAATCATGAATGTTATGAATCATCACTGAAAAGATCATGACTACTAGGCAGCGTGAAATGCACTGATGAAATAATGATTTATATCGCATGGGTATTATTTAACGCTGCATTTGACGCTTGGGATATATGGGCACGTGTGCCCTTGTTGGCCGTATTTTCAATGACCGTTATCATCGGTTATTGTCGTTAAGTTCAATTACAGTTTTATTAGATCACTTCACTTGCGGTTGTGTATTCAATAGGTTGTGCACGTCATTAAAAAATAAAAATGAATATGTTTCTGTTCGATTGAAATCTTGAAAGCATAGGACAATGTATCTTTGTGCACGAAGTTGATTATCTCCAAAAATGGAATGATTATTCTGAATCACTGCTCGTGCGTTTGCCTAAGAATTTACACATAATTTAACACGATTGCGACATTATGATGGGAAATTCAAATTATGCAATGGAAGGAAACTTAAGAACTAAGATCACTGCACGCGTTGGTGTTCCCTGTTATGAGGTGGTGGTCTGCTGTCAAACTAAAAAATTTCGTTGACGCCAGGGGCAGGGCTGCGGGCATATAGGTAGTGCTGTTGAGTCACGTTGTCCAGTCATATGTTTTTTTAGTCATTATTTGAGCTAAAACACTGTTGCTTCTTGAGTTGTCTCATTGGGTCCGTTTTAATTTTTAATAGTTTTGGGATGTCACCAATTTAAGAGCTTAATAGGTTCTCGACCGCGGCCTTAATAGCAATATTGGCTTGACCCAAGGTTTTCATTACGAGAGAATTTAGTGTAAATTTTGTTCAGTGGTAAGTTCTGATATAATGTGATTCAAATTGTAGCATCACGTGAAAGATCTACATAGCAATTTTAATAGAAGAAAAACATCAAGGAACTGGGTGAAATGTGATCTTCATATGACCAATTAGATAATGTAATCGCGACCATACAAATTGGGGCAAGAAACTTATCGCCGATGTAAAAATCATAAACAATAACATGTTAATTTATAAAGGTATCCTGTCATAATGGTTGGGTGTTCGTGTCATCAGGCTCAGGGGCCGAGACTTTGGCGTCGTGATGAGCCTGGCGGACAAGAAGAGACAGAACACTTTGTACTTACAGTTGTTGAAGTCAAAACTTAGGACTAAATGACTCGAGTTAAAACTATATTTAAAAAAACTAACTATCTCGTCTGCGACTTCGCACTGTCGACATTTACACATGGGATGAAGAGCTGTACCTTGTAGGATGGCGTTAGGCGCGATAGTGGTACGGAAGCCCAGGCTAGAGCGGACCCTGTCATACAGATCGAACAACAGATGGCTACACTAGAGGTCCCAGGTATGTTATTTTTACGTTGCTAAGTTTTTGATAATTTCATTTTGTTCCCTTACTAGTGTACCAGGCTGGTACTATCTTTGCCTAAGCTTGTCAACAATTAATATTTTTAATACTAATGTCAACAATTAATATTTTGCTGCAATCTCAAACTTTTCTTTAATCCAGGACTTAGCATTTCAAGATCCCTGTGCCGCTTCCAAGATGCCGATTGGCTTCGCTGTTATGATCAGCCTCCGCTAGCACGTATGTTTGGAAACATTGCTAACCGAACATTATCATCAAGAGCTGCGTAGTGTGTGCCCTAGAAACAGTGTGGGCCTTAGGCCTGTTACCCCTAGCTTAAGTTACACGAAGAAATCCCTTGCCTTGCATATTTTTCGGTTCCCCTCCAAAAGCAGATGGTCTCACCATATGGATTACAGGACGTAGGAGACGTTGACGAGTCAAGGTCATTAAACCATCCTGTAAAACTCGACGAGTCAGCATTGTGTGGCCTGGATCCAATAACGCAGAAGGGGGAAGTGTTAAGCTCAGGTTATCCCAAATTAACAGACAGATGGAAGGAGCCAACAAAATTAGTTAACGGCCTAAATTGTATGTTTGCCAATAAGGTCAAAGTATTAGGACGCCCCGCTTCTTTGGAGGGACCAAAAGTTAGAGTTGTTCCCTTATTGGAGGATCATTTCATACACCTACACAAGGCCCTCCCATATCTATTTCACGGTGTAGGTCTGAAGTTTAGAACGCATCACACTTTAATATCGGATTCATTGGGCGGAGGGTGGGTCTTCACCTTGTCTTCGCCTTTGCATCGCTTTTGCTTCGCTTTTCATTTTACGCTTACGCTCTACGCTTTACACTTACATTTCTTTTCGATGTTCATTTACACTTTTGTTCCGTTGTGGCCGTTATATTACAATCAATGTTTGGTGCTGTAGAGCCAGTTCAACTGTTGACATGTTACTTGTTTTTCCAAAATAATATTTTAGAAACACTGTTTAATCATTTGTACCTTGCATTTATACCTGATCATATAAACCTAGAAGTTTTCACATAACATCGCCTCCACTCCCTGTTGCCGCTCTTGGTGCTGATTGGTGGCGCCTAAAATCCTTTTTGCTGAAAGATTCCTTGCAGAGCCCGGGAACTTGAAATTGAAGTTACGCACTGCTTGCTGGCAAGTTGACGTGCGGAGGGATTCCCGCCGCCAGAGGGCAACTGCAGTTGGTGTGCGGAGGGATTCCCTTCGCCAGAGGGAAACTGCATCTACGACACATTTCCAATGAAACTTAATACAACGGTCTAAAATGTAATACTTTCACCTTAACAGACAATACATTATTTACAGGATGTGACTTTCATGTTAGTTGCTGTGAGCGAGAGCAATACAGAACTCGACTTCGCGAGCCCTTACAGTAGTGCTGTTCAACACTTCTATATTATGTACATATAGAACACTATATACATTGAATTACTGAATCAGGTAACAATGCATGCAGCCTAGAACTGTGCTCTGGTCAAACCAGTTCCACAAAATGGCAAGGTGTTCATGTAGATTTAATAATAATTTATAAGCATATTTATGTACATTATAAACTTATAGGCCCCCTACATGCTTGGAAATAAACTGTTAGTGAAATTCTAACATAAGCTGAAGAACTTACCCAGTATTTTTGACAGGCACACACACTTAGAACACGCACCCGAAAATGTGTTTTGGTTCTGGGTGCCTTTCCGCAAGCTTATTCGATGTTGTCGCTAGCGGAATAGTTTAAACTTGTTTTGTCTGAAACTTACATTTTAGATACGTCGGCTGCCATAAATCGGTCTATTTGAATGAACGCTAATAAGCAAAGATAAGGATTACCAGTCTATCTTAATACCAGTTTTAGGGAGGACAGTGTCCAGTCTCGCTCTCTGCTCGGATCGCCTCTGAGTAGTTCATATCATGTTCTTTACTCCTTGGATAGTGTCTCCTTTGACTCGGATCGCCCTTGAGTAGCTCTGACGTGTGTTATGATGCTTGAAACGTGTCTCCCACTGCTCGAATCGTCTCTAGGTAGCACCGATCCGGTGTCCCGTTGCTCGGATTGGCCTCGAGTAGCTAGGATCGTGTCTCTTATCGTGTCTTCGCTTGGATTGCCCTACGAGTCGCTTGGGTCATGTTTCACACCAATTGGATTGCCAACGAGTAGCTCAGATCACGTTTCTTCCCGCCAGGATCGCTTCTGAATAGCTATGGTCCATTCTGTTTTAGAAGTAGATACTTAGAGATACAAGTTTTAGCACTGCTTACTCATTCAAGGTACTTGGCTTTCATGGAGGTATTTTTCAGTTCAGTTTTAATTAATCGGATTAGTAATGTGCACTCTGGTTGCAGTTGTAGCCAAATACTAATTGGGTTCAAGCGGTAGCTATGTAGAGGAATTGGCATTGACAAAGCAATCACGAAAGGAAAAATGGCAAACCAATTGGGTTTGAATTCCTGTTCTGAATAAAAAATTATTCATGGAGAAAACAAACGGCAGGCATTGCAAGAATGGTACAACCTGATCGAAGAGCGTGCAGGCGGAGCAATGTCTTGGACTGCCAGGTCAAGCAGATGTGGCTGAAAGCTCTGCAGTGTAATGTCCTGATATGCCACATCCAGCGGCTGTGGCTGGGGCTATTGTGCAAAGCAGTGTAGTCTCTTCTCGGTCTTGCTAGCTGAGGATCGCCAGCTGTAGTTGACTCCTGCTTTCCAGCTGCAGGTCGTCAGCTGTTATTGACCCACGCATAACAACTGCAGGTGGCCAGTTGTTGTTAGCTTATAAAGGTCCCTAGTTGACCCTACATTAATCTTGAAAACACTATATGCATGACATGTTCATCTCAATCATCATCTGCTATTAAACAATCACCTCTCTTGATCTCACTGTTTGAATTTCTCTGTATGTTACAATACAATTACATCAAGCTAGTACAAATATTATGATCTCAACCATAATGGCAGTGCAAAATTATTTTGTTCAGTAAATACATGAATAAATATGCATATGTAATACAGTAATGCATAAAACGCCATTGAACATTTATCATCAAAATGAACAAGTGATTCAGATATTATTCTTGAGACCCATGTGAAACCATCGATGGTTGAAAATTTCCCAGAACAACAGGAAACGGTTGTCTTAACTCTCGTTTGCTAGAGCGGGCAGCACTCTATGTGTCTGTTACTGTTTAAGTCTTGCGTTCCCATCTAGGAACGCAAGGTATTTAAATTATTATCAGCCCTGTGTGTGCTGTGACGATGGCCCTGTGATTGTTTAGATTTCAAGTTTTCTTAGAAGTGAATTAATTCCTAGGCTAGACAGGCTTGACAATGTCAATGTGCACCTCTATTATTCTTTATATCCTGTAGAGAATAAAACATAGCTAGCACACATGCCTGTACATAAATTGCACTGACATAAGCTATGCTAATACAATAAGTTACATTAGCTGACAACGAGGGCTTACTTTTGCCTTGGAACCCTTAAGAGTTCCGCAGAAGACAGGTAGTTGTATAATGTGCCTATGCCAGTGGTGATAACTAGGAGATCTCTGTCATAATGTGCCTATGCCAGTGGTGATAACTAGGAGATCTCTGTCATAATGTGCTCATGCCAGTGGTGATAACTAGGAGATCTCTGTCATAATGTGCCTATGCCAGTGGTGACAACTAGGAGATCTCTGTTATAATGTGCCTATGCCAGTGGTGATAACTAGGAGATCCCTGCTATAATGTGCCTATGCCAGTGGTGATAACTAGGAGATCCCTGTTATAATGTGCCTATGCCAGTGATGATAACTAGGATATCCCTGTTATAATGTGCATATGCCAGTGATGATAACTAATGGATCCCTGTTATAATGTGCATATGCCAGTGATGATAACTAATGGATCCCTGTTATAATGTGCATATGCCAGTGGTGATAACTAATGGATCCCTGTTTCTCAAGTGCTCAATGTAGCAATTATTATTATTCGGTGGTAGTGGAAGCAATGTCCACTGGGGTAGTGCAAGCAATGTCCACTGTGGTAGTGGAAGCAATGTCCATTGTGGTAGTGGAAGCAATGTCCACTGTGGTAGTAGAAGCAATGTTCACTGTGGTAGTGTAAGCAATGTCCACTATGGTAGTGGAAGTAATTTCCAATGTGGTTGGTCACAGACTGTAATGAAAGCAATGTCCACTGTGGTAGTGGAAGCAATGTCTACTCTGGTAGTGGAAGCAATGTCCACTTTGGGAGTGGAAGCAATATCCACTATGGTAGTGGAAGCAATGTCCACTGTGGTTGGCCTCAGACTGTAATGAAAGCAATGTCCACTGTGGTAGTGGAAGCAATGTCCACTGTGGTTGATCTCAGACTGTAATGAAAGCAATGTCCACTGTGGTAGTGGAAGCAATGTCCACTGTGGTAGTGGAAGCAATGTCCACTGTGGTAGTGGAAGCAATGTCCACTGTGGTAGTGGAAGTAATGTCCACTGTGGTAGTGGAAGCAATGTCCACTGGTGGTGGAAGCAATGTCCACTGGTAGTGGAAGCAATGTCCACTGTGGTAGTGGAAGCAATGTCCACTGTGGTCGGTCTCATTTGCCTGCCAACAAGAACTTTGGTTCACTCTTGTTTTGTGCCAATCCATACCAAAAAGGATGCACAAAATTGACTGGCTACGATATTTGCTACGATATTTGGCTACGATATTTGGATAATGTAGAGTCAATTGGGAACCTCTACAAACTATTATTTGCTTGGATTAACGCGTGGTGATAATATGCTCGCCCATATTTTGTTTGGTCGTGATTACATTTTTTTAATGTCCTTTTAACGTAATCAGTCACCACGTTCACTGTTTTCTTCTATTAAACTGACTACTTGATCCTTCACGTGGTACTGCAATGTTGAATTGCAATCTATCAGATCTCACCAATAAACTAAATTTACGCATGAATTCTCTCGTAAATCCACCTCCTGTGGTCAAACATTAAGGGTATTATCACGGAAACGACAACCATAAAGGCTAAACCCTTAAACTGGTGACCTTCAATAACTCTTCTCATTTAAAACAGACCTAAGGAGATAACTTAATAAGAAAACAGTGCTACCAGCTCCAATAATGAACACCATTCAAACTTTCAACATTCAAAATTACTCAGAAATGGCATTATGACTAAAAGCATGTGACTGAACCACGTGACTCAACTGGATGCAGAGGCCTGCACACCACACTACAGGCAACCTGATAGTCACGCCCGGACTGCAGCATTCCTGGATGCCGGCACCTCGGTCCCTGACGTCACCGAAAATTTTATGGGTTTGGCAGCAGAACACCTCCTCATAACAGGGGAAACCAATGTGTGCAGTGAACTTAGTTCTAAATTTAACTTCAATTACATAATTTGAATTTTCCGTCGTAATGCATCGAGTCGCAATTGTGTCAAATTATGTGTAAATCTTTAGGCAGGTGCACGTTCAGTATGTCAAATAATATTTCCATTTTTGGAGATAATCAATCTCGTGCACAAAGTTACTTTGTCCTATGCATTCAAGTTTTCAATTGAACAGAATGTAAACATTTTCAATGGCATGCATAATTCATTGAATCCGCAAACCACGTGGGACGCAAGTGGAGTGAATTAATAATAATGCAAAATGAACTTAACGGCATAATGACTAATGATAACAGTCATTGAAAATGAGGCCAACAAAAGCACATGTGTCCATGCATCCCAAGTGCCAAATGCAGTGTTAAATTGAACCATGCTACAGGAATAATTTATGTCATCATTGCACTCCAAGCCTGCCCAGTAGTCATGATAATTTCTGTGATGATTCATAACACTCATGTGTGTGTTTACTTTTAAGATTATCACATGCACGCAAGTCGTTGCAGCTGCTCAGCGCAATCATAACAATAACGCAACAGAACCACACTGCACGCTTTTTGAATAAGGTTGATTTGGGCCACACTGCTCAAATTCAGTCAAGTTCAAAGCGTTGAACTGGACGACAGCGCGGCAAGGCAGCACTAGTTGTTTGGCACGCGGTAACACAGTGCAGGCATCCAGCGCATAGAGTAGTGTGCGGTGCCGACACACACGAGTAGACATTGCCTTAGGCAGCGAGTCAACAGTCGTTAGCAGGTAGAGACATTCCTGCTCGCAAACTAACGCTCACAGCAGCAAGCACAAGCGGTAGAGCAAGCACGGCACGCAGCGCCCAGCCTAGGAACAACGCCGGCGACAGACAGAGAGACACCGCGTGTCAAACCTAACTGTCCAGCGGGATAGACAGAAAATTTGCCAACAACACTGCGTTGGGAAACGCCTCGTAGCACACAAATCGCAACTGTTCAGACTAGCAAAGCACGAGCAACGGTGACTGAGCACCGAGTAGTAGCTATAAGCGGTACGAAAACGACTTTAGTGAAGGCTAATAGATAGGACTTATCAGCGGTGGATAGGGGGTTGACCGGAGTCAGGCGTTCGGGACCGGATGTGAGTGGAGTCACTGAGAGGCAGGCGGGCGACACGAAGGGGTGGAAAGGGGACGGACAGGCGGAGGGCTTTCGGCCCTTGCTTACGAATATATATTGGGAAAGTTTTTTATGTTAGAACATTTTAATTTCTATGAATTATTAATGTTTATTGTATTTATGTATGTTTTTTCTTCTTTAGATGGCTCT
>SDVV010001565.1:0-25330 GCA_016164225.1 Gammarus roeselii
CCGTCTCCTCTTCACTCCTCTCGCTGCCAGGTCCGCAAGCACTCACAAATGCCCATCTTTCTACGCCTAACTTAACTTTCACCCACATCAATCATGGGGACACCTCCTTCCATTCGGTAGCGCTACTAGCCAACCGATCACTCAATATCAAGACCACACCTTCTCGTGCCCTACCTTCCTCCACACCAGACTTTCTTCCACTTACAACACCAAACTCACATTCGC
The DNA here is from genome assembly GCA_016164225.1 of Gammarus roeselii. Classification (NCBI taxonomy): domain Eukaryota; kingdom Metazoa; phylum Arthropoda; class Malacostraca; order Amphipoda; family Gammaridae; genus Gammarus; species Gammarus roeselii. The sequence goes on from SDVV010001565.1 coordinate 226, forward strand.
CCTTACCTTTCAACTTCGTCTCACTCAGCTCCAACACATCCAACTTCCTCCTCACAAACATCTCACCAATCTCCCTCCTCTTTACATCACTCGTACTACAGCCACGCACATTCAGCGACCCTAAAAATAGGGCTCGGAGAGGCGTGTGCCTCTCCTTCCCCCGTTCATCTTGCCGTCTTCGAGGAAAGGTTTTACAGAGAACGGGATTCCTAGCCCCTCCGCTCCGCCCTTTTAGTTGCCTTTTACGACACGCAGAAGTTACGGTAGTACGATTCTACTCCCGGCTACGGTGCGCCCCTTCAGTCGCCTTCTACGACACGCAGTGGATACGGTAGCAAGATTCTAATGCCCCGGCTACAAGACATCCATGCCTCCACGCCTCACAACCGCAACTTTCTCAGGGACGTAGGCATAATATAAATGCCTGCAACTGTTAAACACTCCCAACATGCACATGTCGGTGGGTTCTCGGGCGTTGGGCTGTGTGATGGCTGCGGCTCCTCCATCGCAGAGGGAGTTGGGATTGATCAACAATCATCTGAGTGCAACGTCAAAACTTACACTCGCAAAGTTCTCTTGGTCACCTGACACACTAACTCTCCAAAATAGTAAACGTACATTGAATTACACTAAGAGATTCTTGGGGGTCGTCATCTACACGTTTTCATTTTCACATCCCGATTACAGGAGAAGATAAAAGAAGTTATCATTACACAGTCTCCATTACAGGAGAGGATGAAATGAGTTGTGTCATTACATAATCCCTATTACAGGAGAGGATAAAAGGAGTTGTGTCGTTACTCAATCCCCATTACAGGAGAAGATAAATGGAGTTGTGTGTGTCATTACACAATCCTCATTACAGGAGAGGATGAAAACAGTTGTGTCATTACACAATCCCCATTACAGGAGAGGATAAAAGGAGTTGTGTCATTACACAATCCTCATCACAGGAGAGGATGAAAAGAGTTGTGTCATTACACAATCCCCATTACAAGAGAGGATAAAAGGAGTTGTGTCATTACACAATCCCCATTACAAGAGAGGATAAAAGCAGTTCTGTCATTACACAATCCCCATTACAGGAGAGGATGAAAAGAGTTGTGTCATCACACAATCCCCATTACAGGAGAGGATGAAAAGAGTTGTGTCATCACAAAATCCCCAGTACAGGAGAGAAGAAAAGGAGTTGTGTCGTTACACAATCCCCATTACAGGAAAGGATGAAAAGAGTCGTGTCATTACACAATCCCCATTACAGGAGAGTATGAAAAGAGTTGTGTCATTACACAATCCCCATTACAAGAGAGGATAAAATGAGTTGTTTCATTACACAATCCCTATTGCAGGAGAGGATGAAAAGAGTTGTTTCATCACAACATCCCCATTACGGGAGAGGATAAAAGAAGTTGTGTCATTACACAATCCCTATTACAAGAGAGGATAAAAGGAGTTGTGTCATTTCACAATCCCTATTACAGGAAAGGATGAAAAAAGTTGTGTCATTTCACAATCTCCATTACTAGAGAGGATAGAAGGAGTAGTGTCATTACTCAATTCCCATTACAAGAGAGGATAAAAGTAGTTGTGTCATTACGCAATCACCAATACAGGAGAGGATAAAAATAAAAGGAGTTGTGTCATTACACAATCCTCATTACAAGAGAGTATAAAAGGAGTTGTGTCATTACACAATCCCCATTACAGGAGAGGATAAAAGAAGTTGTGTCATTACGCAATCACCATTACAGGAGAGGATGAAAGGAGATGTGTCATTACACAATCCCCATTACAAGAGAGGATAGAAGGAGTTGTGTCATTACACAATCCCCATTACAAAAGAGGATAAAAGGAGTTGTGTCAAAACGCAATCACCATCACATGAGAGGATAAAAGGAGTTGTGTCACTAACAAGCTGAATTAAACGCATTCAAATATGAAGGAATATTGATAACACTACAACATATGCCATTCACACTCAATAGGAGCTGAGTAATCCCTTGGGTCCATTCGTCAGTGCCGCCGTTCTGTCACGCGCACCTTCATCAAAAATGTTCTAGTTCATCAATGATGCATCGATGTTGAACTCTTTGATCTTCACAGTTTCTTTAAACAGAAATGAGAAGAGATTCACATTGATTTTATTTCAAGATTTGTTTTTCATTTTCTATAAATCCTGTTCTGTCAAGAATGTTTTTTTGTGATGTATCGTGATTTATCGTGTGATGTATCGTGATGTACCGTGTGATGTATCGTGATGTAGCGTGTGATGTATCGTGATGTATCGTGATGTATCATGGGATGTAACGTGATGTATCGTGATGTATCGTGTGATGTATCGTTATGTACCGTGTGATTTATCGTGATGTGTCGTCCGATGTATCGTGATGTATCGTGATGTATCGTATTATGTATCGTGATGTATCGTGTGATTTATCGTGATGTATCGTGTGATGTATCGTGATGTAGATATGACACAGGTTTTGACGGTACACGATCCCCATACATATGATTTGTTTTCATTATGTATTTATTTTGACAGTATTATTCATCACTTTTAAATATTGCAAGCACATTCTGCATTGCATATAGGCCCCCAATAATATGTTCATGGTCTCTTTAGAATTGTACAGGTATAAAATAGTTTTGTGGGAGTCTTATATAAAATCAATACTCGTTTCGGTGATATCATGCTTATGAAGTTTTGGATTTCGCCAAGACTCTCGTCAGATAGAAATGCGCGGCATCACGAGTTGAAATATTCCAAAGACAATAACATTAACCTCATCTGTTATAACGTTAATTTTTATTCACTATGTTCCCACGCAGAAATAAATCAAAATTAAATTATAAAATTATTGGAATAAATTTTTGCAATTTGGGCAATGTAGACACGTATTAATGGATTGATTTAAACGTTATACGAATAACTGCTAATACAATTATACTGTCATGGAATAGTATCCAGCGGACTAATATCTCCCATCCACCAATATTAGTTAATGCAGGGTAGTCATCCTCTGCACTCAGATGTCTTTATAGCCCTACGCATGTAATAAGCTATCATTCGTGTCAAAGTATCATATATGTTTGATGTGTTCAAATGATATTCATTAAAAAGTTGTACAAAATATTGAATTTCAAGGAAAAAATGGCAGGTACGACATTATTTTCAAACTTTGTTTATACACGTCAACTTGTTTTTTTTAATAAGACAGTTTTCCAGGTCGCAGCTCAAGAGCGCATTATGAATAAATTATGACGCGAAGATTTTCATTGCGTTTCCAGTTGTACCTCACGAATGTACTTTGTTGTACACTCGCCTTGTTTCCCACGGTGGCCGACACCGTGTACATGAATGCTCTTTATCTTAATTCCCCCATTACAAGCTTATTGAGGCTCATTTCCGGCCAATAATAGTCCCAATGGTGGCAAATGCCGCGCTCAGGCCCATTGACGGCTCATTTTACCGATTAGTCTTGAGCCGATACCTGCCCCAGAGCTCATTAGGTGGTGGCCCTCATTAGCCGGCTAATCACAGGCCTGCTGTCGCGGACAGGTCATCCATTCCTGCAACCAATAACGGCCTCAAGGCTTTCTATCAGTTGCAGTTTATGGTGGGCTTTGCCGGGCTTTACGTGAGTATAAAGGCAAACTAATTGGGTTTTGCTCGTGTTAAACGCAAGGATATTGTATGAAGAAAGTCGGTTAGCAACACACGGGAACCGAATTGTTACCTGGACATTATTTAGTCTCTGTGATCATTATTGGGTAACAGTGACAATGATTTAATCACGGGGTACAAATAGCGGTAGTACGCTTACGATTCTGGCTGGCATATAAAGACAGGATCTATTAGATATTTCTTAGTCATTTCTGTCAACTTAATTAATCAAGTACGAGGGAAATTAAAATTAAAACTTTATCTGAACTCTATAAAACTATATAAAATATTGTTTTGAAATCTCGAGCATTGGTAACAATACTCCAGCCCATATCTTGTCGTCCGTTCCCCTTTGCTTGGATACGTTTCTAATATTTATCATATTCAACTTTGTAGCAAAAGACTAATTTGACCGTCACCCAACGAGAAGTTTCTCGCAAACTGCCGCATGATTTAACTGCTTGTCGCCAGTCTTTCTTGTCGCCTTAGCAAGTATTAACTGCTGGTCGCCAGTCTTTCTTGTCGCCTTATCAAGTATTAGCTGCATGTCGCCAGTCTTTCAAGTCGCCTTGGCAATAATTAGCTGCTGGTCGCCAGTCTTTCAAGTCGACTTAGCAAGAATTAGCTGCTGGTCGCCAGTTTTTCAAGTCGCCTTAGCAATAATTAGCTGCTTTTCGCCAGTCTTTCAAGTCGCCTTAGCAATAATTAGCTGCTGGTCGCCAGCCTTTCAAGTCGCCTTAGCAAGAATTAGCTGCTCGTCGCCAGTCTTTCAAGTCGTCTTAGCAAGAATTAGCTGCTTGTCGCCAGTCTTTCAAGTCGCCTTAGCAATAATTAGCTGCATGTCGCCAGTCTTTCAAGTCGCCTTAGCAAGAATTAGCTGCTTGTCGCCAGTCTTCCTTGTCGCCTTAGCAAGTTTCTGAATCAGATTTATTTGTTAGGTGTTTAGTTCACTGTGGGCAGTCACGGATGGTATCATGACGGAAACATCGCAGATCTTTCTAAGTGAATGAATGAATGAAATTTCTATTCATACACATACGTGATGAATGATTTTTGATTGTAAACTAAAACAATGCATTTATACGTTCTCAAAATATCTAAACTATGTACAATGATAAGTTAAGACCGTCAAATCAGATTAGGAAACAATACTGAGGACATCACAAAGTTTAACTGAGTCAAGGGGACCGTGTATGAACGGAAGGGTTCATCTTATGTTATAGCTGAGCGTGCTGCACTTTGCTATTCCCGGATGATGGCTCGACCCAACAACCAAAGTAATTTCAAATGCACAACAAATACGACATCCTGATGATATAAAGTATTATGATCGGACATTGGAATATTTATAGAAGTAGGAATTCGAAGAAGTCCTAACACTGATCATTCGCCCGATATATTTGGTTACGAAGGATGCTAGGGTATGTGTGGGTCTGTGTGAGTTGAGAATTCGTACACAAACAGTAGGTATGTTTATGTGACATATAGAACGATTCATAAATATGCGCACGTTTAAAATACGTATGATGATGAGCCAAGACCGTCAAATCATGTAATCGAGTAAATAATACCGTGTTACAACCATACCATACAGCGTTCATCAAATCGTGTAACCGAGTAATTAAAACCGTGTTAGAACCATACCATACAACGTTCATCACATCTTTTAACCGAGTAAATAAACCGTGTTAGGTTCTTACCTTACAGCGTTCATCACATCGTGTAACCGAGTAAATAATACCGTGTTGGAACCATAGTTTACAGCGTTCATCACATTGTTTAACCGAGTAAATAATACCGTGTTAGAACCATACCTTGCAGCGTTCATCACATCGTTTAACCGAATAAATAACACCGTGCTAGAACCAAACCTTACAGCGTTCATCTTATCGTGTAACCGAGTAAATAATACCGTGTTAGAACCATACCCTACAGCGTTCATTTTATCGTGTAACCGAGTAAATAATACAGTGTTCGAATCATACCTTACAGCGTTCATCACATTGTTTAACCGAGTAAATAAAACCGTGTTAGAACCATACCTTACAGCTTTCATTTTATCGTGTAACCGAGTAAATAATAACGTGTTAGAACCATACCCTACAGCATTCATAACATCGCTTACTCGAGTAACTAAAACCGGGTTAGAACCATACCCTACAACGTTCATCACATCGTGTGACCGAGTAAATAATACCGTGTTAGAACCATTCCTTACAGCTTTCATCTTATCGTGTAACCGAGTAAATAATAACGTGTTAGAACCATACCCTACAGCGTTCATAACATCGCTTACCCGAGTAACTAATACCGGGTTAGAACCATACCTTACAACGTTCATCACATCGTGTGACCGAGTAAATAATACCGTTTCAGAGCCATACCTTACTGCGTTCATCACATCGTGTAACCGAGTAAATAATACAGTGTTAGAACAATACCTTAAAGCGTTCATCACATCGTGTAACCGAGTAAATAATACCGTGTTAGAACCATACCTTACAGCGTTCATAACATCGCTTACCCGAATAACTAATACCGGGTTAGAACCATACCTTACAACGTTCATCACATCGTGTAACCGAGTAAATAATACCGTATTAGAACAATACCTTTGAGCGTTCATCACATCGTGTAACCGAGTAAATAATACCGTGCTGGACCCATACCCTACAGCGTTCATCACATCGTGTAACCGAGTAAATAATACCGTGTTAGAACCATACCTTACAGCGTTCATCACATCTTCTATCCGAGTAAATAATACCGTGTTAGAACCATACCATACAGCGTTCATCACATCGTGTAACCGAGTAAATGATACCTTGTTAGAACCATACCTTACATCGTTCATTGCATTGTTTAACCGAGTAAATAATACCGTGTTGGAACCATACTTTACAGCGTTCATAACATCGTTTAACCGAGTAAATAATACCGTGTTCGAACCATGCCTTACATCGTTCATCTTATCGTGTAACCGAGTAAATAATACCGTGTTAGAACCATATCGTGCATCATACTTTCCTGTAGGTGAACATGAGTAATAACCTTTCCGGAACATGTCTCGAACAAATAAATATTAGAGTTTATTTCAACTTTGCGATGAACATGCGCTACATCCTGAGGACACAAAATATTGCGATCAGACGTTCGATTTGTTTTGGAGCAATTGATTGATTATTCGCCCAATACATGGGGTAGCAGAGGTTGTCTGTTCATGGGAAGGTCTATGTGAGATAGAGAGCAATTGCCGTACTGTCTATGCGATCCGGGTGTGATCTATTTAAAGTGACAATGTGAGAGAAGATCATTCATCGTCGTTACGTGACGATAAATCCCACGCTTCAAGGAAAGACGGAAAAACGAAATTAGACAAATTAATTTCATTACGTGTTTTACCATCGCTCATTTTTTCCTAAAAAACAAAGATAATAACTTTCAAGGCAAAAGCAATGCAAACTCAAAGGGACAGAACGAGCTGGGGTAGGAATACGGCAATAGTACTACCGTATTCTAATAAACAGTCATTCAATTTATCCAAAGAAAAAGGCATTGTGAAGTCAAGAGGACATACGTGTTATAATTCATTATATATAAACAATTAGGTTTGTGTTCTATTGACAGAATTTTAGTATTGATGTTTTGTGTGAGCCAGAGAATATATCGGTTTCTTGTTAATCGCCACAAATTGTTTCATCCGCTAGCCCCTGACGACGGGTAAGCAATAGTGTTAATGATTTCCGCTTGAAAAAATATACGCTCACACAATTTTGACTATTGGTGAAACATTTTGAGCCTGACATAAAAAAGTTCTAGCCCCAGTCTCGGTTCTCCTAAACTCAGTGTCAACATTATATTTTTTCGTTCCATGTTGATCGTTGATGGGCCTCTTTACGACTTGACAACACAATCCAGTTGGAACGTGAAAGCTTGTTCCGAATGTAAAAACTCGTTTAGCTTAACTAAACTCCAGTCGTTGATGGAAGTTAAGCCAGCCAAGTTTCTTAACAACAAAGGTCGCATGATCACTCTTTTTAAAGCTCCTCAGACTCAGACATCATGGGCTCTCAGACTTTTCCTCAGTTATCATGAGGGAGTTTTGCACCCATGCAATCAATAACAGAGTTATCGGGTTCTGTTCGTCCCAGTTCTCATTTGTCGATGGGTTATCTCAGGATTATTACCTGGAAGATAAGAATGATTGACAATAATTCCACTGCGCGCAATATTATCGCAGAATTACCGCCGCCACACCTGCTCTGAACTGAGGGACTGCTTTATCAATGAAAATCCTGAACCATAAAAAGCTCGAGCCCGTAATTTTGCTGAAGTGACGGAGAAAATGAAATCTGTGGAGTTGAGACGAAATTTCAAGTATGAATTACCGGGACAATCCTGAGTGTCATTCATAACGTGTTTACGGGTTTAAACTCAAACAATTCTTAATAGTACGGGTATATTGAAATACGTTTTCAGACACATTCCACTGCTCGAGTTTGAAGTTCATATTTTAACATTGCTAACAACTATCAAATAATAACATATGAGTAGTACATCGAACTGTTTGTTTACGTATGTTTAATCAAAAAGGAATTTTCAAAGAAAACAGAGCGCTTTTTTTTATTAAAATCTGAATGGCACATCAAACACACTTGAACCATTCTCGATTGTTCTCTCCCTATCCATATTGATCCTTCAAGTACCGTGTATCGCATGAACATGTAATATTATGACTGTGTAATACCAGCTCTAGAACGTGTGAACAAAAGAAATACGTCGGCTTGTTCATGCATATCTCTTTCAATGCTGCGTTGGACTGTAGCCTACAACAAATTTTTCACCGGCATATCAGCGAGGCTAAAAACGCACTTCGTCGAAAGTTCAGCAGCGTCAGAGGGGGGGCATCTTCCATATAATCCTGCACTCCTCCTCTCAATTATCGCCAGTAATCCAATGCATTGTTTTGGTTGCCAACGAAAATCGTTGAATGTGACTGCGAGGAGTCAGACTGGCGTGTATCTGATTTGGGCCCCGGGATAATGCACTGGGTTTATTTTGTATAACATATAAGCTCATTCCAAGAAAACCAATCATTTACCTTTGTCGCCGCTGAAGTCGTTGCAATTACAAAAAATATGTTCTAACCAAAGTCAAGTTTTTGATAGCATAATGTGATAATGAACTTTAAAATTTAACACATGGTTACGATACCAAGTTTATTTAGAGAAAAGTTGGTCAAACGACAATAGTCAAGTTGACCAACTGCCTTTGCCGAACTGATTATAGCTCAAAATAAGATGTTCAAGTAAATTTGATACGAGAAGAATTTGTATCCGATGAAATTGGAGTTCAGGAATTTCAATGTTCTAGGTACCTGGATTCTCATGTGAAGAAGACTTAAGTAGTGCAAATGAAGGAGAACGCTTGAGTGAATGGTGGGTGTAAAGTGTTTGGTGCACTGATTAGTGTAATGAGCTGTAGAGCGTTGGGTGGGAGAGAAATAGACGATCGTTCGAAAAAAAAGGTAGATTCCCGACTATGTTCTACTGGGCTAAAATGTGTGGTGCAATGGCAGATGAGAGAAAAAGGTTGAATGTACTCGAGATGAAGCGTTCAAAAAGGATAGCCGGAGTGACGACGAGAGATTGGACCAATAATGACGTTGTTGGAATGAAAACAGGGAGTGAGTGAATGTAATATGACAGAGTATATTCGTGTGTTCTGAGTGTGTTCGGGACAGGGTGAGGATGGATGACGGGAGGTTGCTGAATAGGATGATGAAAGCAAAGGTGAATGGACAAAGACCCTGAGGTAGATCGAAGTTTCAGTTGAAAGATGGCAAGAAACAGCCTTCGAGGAGGAGAGACATCTGTCTGTACATCGCTGGAGAGCTTTCAACGGATAGGCATGAGTAATGAATGATTGGAGATGGATGAATTCAAACGCGGTCTTGATACGCTTTTCCGCCCTTGTCGTCTCGCTGAGAAACGGGATAGCCGTGTGGGGAGGGCCCGGCAACTATGTTGCAGGAAGGGAAAACCAGCAGAAGCTCTCAAGCCCTTCTGCTGACTCTGATTTCAAATCTCATTCCTGACCCAATCTATGTGATGCCGGGTCATGGCCGGAGCCCTTTAGCATTAAAGGGCCAAGTTTTGCTAGGCATGTGAGTGCTTGAGAGGAGTGTGAGGTGCGCCATGCCGTCGGCCTCCTCCCTTCTTGGGCCCGGCCATGCGTCCGTATCTGTATCTATATAGGCGACTGAAAGTTCTGTAACTGAACTCATGTGGTTGCATAATCCAGCGAATAACTAGATAAAATTAGACATGGGGGTGAAAATTACGATATCTCAAAATGTTCACAATTGAATGTGCCTTGCAGCTTCGCCAGGTTTCAGCGTCGCTTGGTACTGTTTCTATTTCGGTGCTTGTTTTTTGAAATAATTCTTCCGTTGGAATACCACGTTGATATAAGCCAGACTGGACATATTTTCAGCTCTGAGAGGTATTCCATGACCAACAATATCATCGTTAGCTATGGGTGCATGCACTTCGTTGCGTAATTAGCCTACGTAACCTTGCAGTATTGTCGGTCATGTTTCCTAAATAACGTTTTCAGTAGCAAATAACGTTGTTTATTACCAATTAGCCAGATGCGTTATTCACATCAGGCTAGAGCGATTGGTCATAGAGGAATTTATAAGGCTATATAAAAGCAGCCATCGTTCGTCTGTAGGTGGCAGTTTTATTGGTATTCATCAGGTTGTAGTTAAAATATATGATCGCGTTCCTGAAAATTTTTGCATCCCTAATCTGCACACTGGGTGTTTTCTTCACACAATTAGGTAGGTGCGTGCTTATATCTTTTTTTATACAAACAGCAATTTAATATAAAAATATCTACTCAAAGACCCCCTTCCTATGTTGTTGATCGAAACTGGAAACTCCGGCTCAACTTATGAATTCGGGAAAAACACGAGCCGACTCCAATCTTTTGACCTCAACCGAAAACAATGAAACAAAATATTGAATTGCTCGGGTGAGACCAATCGCTGTCATTTTATGAAGTTGCTACGCAATTGTGGAAGTTATTCAGACAAAGAACCTTCTGTTGCTGCTAAACAATGAGATTTCTGCCTGATCCGGAATCATTTTTCAGCTTCAAAAGAGCAATTACTACATCATCAGTTAAATGCGTTAGAGAATACAGCACGGAAAATCTCAACAGGGAAATACGTAAAGCTCAGACGGAAATGAAAATGGTCAACATGATCCAAATGAGATTACTTTGTGTTATTTGGACGAATATCAGGATCATGATGGTCGTCTGTCTATCTTTTAAAAAGCCACTCACTATAGCCATGAAAAATGCATGTTCATGGATTGTAAAGGTTATGTGAGCATAATGTGTTGCAGGCTTCAATTGCCTTAAACAATCGTAATCCTGGTGCTGTTCAAATCACTTTGTCGCATTTTGCGACTTCATGTCCCTGAGTACTGCTACTTTGATGCATTTTACGACCAAACGCAGAGACCGATCATAGTTTTAGGGATCATTTTTAAGTGCTGATATACGAGTGGTTGTCGTGAATGTACAATGCAGGTAAAATTATTATAATTAATCTGTCTTGATATGTATGATGGCCACATTGCAAGTTGTTGCCGAACCCTCATCGTGTGGTTCTCCAACCCATAATGGAATTACGTCGTGCGCGATTTGTCCTCCTAGAACATCAGACGCGAGATAATAAAAAATATGTGACCATCATTAAAAATTAAATGCAAAAATCGAATTGATAACATTGAAAATGTATATGAATAGGCAACGTTGATGATGCTAGCGGATTTACCTGTCATATTAAACATTATTTGGTCTATTGCTCTGCAACACAACTCCTCCAACCCTCTACCAACTCTGGTCTATTGCTCTTCAACACAGCTCCTCCAACACTCTACCAACTCTGGTCTATTGCTCTGCAACACAACTCCCCCAACACTCTACCAACTCTGGTCTATTGCTCTGCAACACAACTCCTCCAACCCTCTACCAACTCTGGTCTATTGCTCTGCAACACAACTCCTCCAACCCTCTACCAACTCTGGTCTTTTGCTCCGCAACACAACTCCTCCAACACTCTACCAACTCTGGTCTATTGCTCTTCAACACAACTCCTCCAACACTCTACCAACTCTGGTCTATTGCTCTGCAACACAACTCATCCAAAACTCTACCAACTCTGGTCTATTGCTCAACACAACTCCTCCAGCACTCTACCAACTCTGGTCTATTGCTCTGCAACACAACTCTTCCAACCCTCTACCAACTCTGGTCTATTGCTCTGCAACACAACTCCTCAAACCCTCTACCAACTCTGGTCTATTTCTCTGCAACACAACTCCGCCAACCCTCTACCAACTCTGGTTGGTTGTTCAATTCCTTATCTTCTGCAACACAACTCCTCCAACCCTTTACAAACTCCTCAACGCTACCAGCAGCCCTCCTCTATAAGACTTCGATCCTAACGTCGCCCAAGTGGAAGCACGGTGCTCCCATTAGTCTGAACAGCAAACAGCTTTTCTGACACCTCTGCTGCCACCCCATTAGGTCGTGAATTGCCCGCAAGTTGGAAGTGGTGGTAATTCGATGATACTCCCAGCGTAATTGAGTGCAAGCTGTCTTCTCTGTTGGCAAACTGTGCCTTCAAGCACGGGATATTTTGTCTCACCAATTTTGAGTCCTTTCACAATGGCGGCGGTCACATTATTATGATGAAGCACTTCATCAACGCCTCCAAGCAAATGAGAAGGAAACACATCTGTTACAAACAAATTTCAATTGGTAATTTATATATCGGAATAGTGGCCCATAATGGAAGCATTTGATTGGTTTAAACATAAATGACGCAGTAACCATTTATTATTCAGTTCAGTTTAGAGGGTGCAATATTATTTGACATCTAAACTGGGAGTGAAGATTATTAACAATACCACTACTGAACAACCGAGAAGCAGAGTCGCTTGACTACATTTCTGTTCGGGTAAGAATAACTTATAATAGACGATAAGGTGTTGCAACTTTACTTCTCAACCTTCCTGTTCATGAATTGATTCGTATTGGACCGCTCTGCATTACGGAGATGGTCGCATCTATGGCTTATTCACTAACACTTTTGTGGTATATGTTCCATAACTACAATTCTGTGACAAATCTTGCAGTTGGTTTATAACAATGTTGAATCAAATCTGGACATTTTCACATCGTAGGAGAAATTGAATTCACATTCTGTGTTTATTGCACTTTTTTCATTAAGGTAGTTGCTTCTTCCGATGTAGTTCGTTGGGGTAGTTGCTTCCTTCGATGTAGTTCGTAGAGGTTGTTGCTTGTTGCTTCTTTCATTGTAATTTGTTGAGGTAGTTGCTTCCTTCGATGTAGTTTGTAGAGGTATTTGCTTCTTTTGATGTAGTTCGTTGAGGTTGTCGCTTCTTCGATGTAGTTTGTTGAGGTAGGTAGTTGCTTCTTTCGAGTAAGTGCGTTGAGGTTGTTGCTTCTTTTGTTGAAGTTCGTTAATGTACGTGCTTCTTTTGGTGTAATTCGCTGAGGTATGTACTGCTTTTTATATAGTCCGTTGAGGTAGTTGCCTAATTCGAGGTAGTGCGTTGTAGTAGTTGCTTCCTTCGTTGTAATTTGTTCAGGTAGTTGCTTCCTTCGGTGCAGTTCGTTGAGTGAGGTAGATGTTTTGAATAGTTTTAGAGCCGCTGTTGTCGCATTAGTAGTGCGTTGTAGTAGTTGCTTCCTTCGTTGTAATTTGTTCAGGTAGTTGCTTCCTTCTATGAAGTTCGTTGATGTGGTGGCTTCCTCTGATGTAGCTCGTTGATATAGTGGCTTCCTTTGATGTAGTTCGTTGAGATAGTTGCTTCCTTCGCTGCAGTTCGTTGAGTGAGGTAGTTGTTTTGAATAGTTTTAGAGCCGCTGTCGCATTGGTGTGAGGTAGTTGTTTTGAATAGTTTTAGAGCCGCTGTCGCATTGGTGTGAGGTAGTTGTTTTGAATAGTTTTAGAGCCGCTGTTGTCGCATTCCAGTTATCCAGTTTTTGTTCATGTTTACACTTGTTTGTCAGGAATATCACGAGGCTCTCTTCCTTTTCTCTCTGAGGGAAAAGAGAGATTTTTTTATTGTTTTTTCTCTGGTTTCTCTTAAGCGGTGCTCTTAAGGTAGAGATGCTGACTTGCGATACTGTCATTTGGATTGAAAGAAGGAGTCATTAAAGAGCAACTAAAGCAAAGCAGATGGTCAAAACCCGTCGTAAAACACATCTCTTTCGTTAAAAGACTTGACGCCTTCCATTAGTTTGAAATTTTTATGTTTAAGTCTTGGAGTTATTGAGAATATATCTCCTGTTGACGTCCTAGGGCGAAAGGCAGAAATCTTTAAATTGCGTTTCTGGTTAGAAAGAACCGAATAATGCGAAAGCATTCTGATTTCGCCGATTTCGCATCGCTCCCGAGTTGTTTGCTCGCCGTTCATTCTGGGATGTGTTTGATGTCTATCTTTGGAAGTTGTTGAGAGGAACGCTCCCGTATTTGTATGCAAAATATTAAACAATCTTGTTTGTTCGCGGCAACGCAATGATTCATACAACTGAACAGTGTTTACTCTGCTAACATAACAATTATGTAGCACGTATTATAAACACGGGTTTACGAGGATGTTGCGGTAGTAAATCAGATTAGATGATGTGTAGCGTTTTCTTGTCATCAAGACAATAGCAATACTGACGGATAAGTTTGTCAATTTGTCAAAATAGCAGAATTTACGACTGAGTATGGAAGTTGTTTTGCAATATGCCCGTTGACCAAGGGTTAACAATTTTTTTAATTGACACTTTCAATTCGACATTATACGACATTTCGAATTTTGAATTTTATGGAATATATATATAAAAAGCGTTAACTTTACATGTTTCAATGCATCAACTGATTATATAAAAAAATCAGTTTTAAAAGGCGGACCGATTCTTATGAGCGCAGACATGCACCTTTCGAATTGGAGCTTCCCGTCGAGCGTTTCCTTGTTCATTGCTGTCGTGACTCTCATTGGCAGTTTGTTCACATATTCCATGGTCGTTAGCTTGCGTTCTTGGATAGTGGATTCAATCTCTCCCCAAAACCAGTTGCCGAGCGAGATGAGGTCGAGGCTATGAGCAGGATAAGACTGGTTCGTTCGGCGGTTGATTACTTACTCCGGACAAATTTCCGGAGCGTGAGCGTTATGGGACCCGCCACTTCACCACACCTACCACAACTGCCTCCGCCGCCAGCTCCACAACAGTGATTTGAACCCCATAACACGTGCTGAGCATCACTATGCTCGAGTATGTACTTTACGTAGGTAATAACACTATAACGATAATTTCCACGAGTAGTTATTGCCGAGAAAAGATATGCACGATATGTGACCTCACCAGTGGAATTTCGACAGTTCCTATCTATCTAAAATTTACTCGTCAAGTTTGAACACCGTACAGCAGGTTTTTTTAAAGGTAAAAACCGTCATTCATTTCGAAACGCAAACCACGCCAATTCGGTGGCATCTTGTCACATGGAAAATTAGAACAAGAATAGCCATTCTGACCTGCAAGTTCACCGTTTCGTGCTGCATAGAATTCAAGCTGTCCAAACCCCGCTCCATACCTCTGTCATTTGGCGTTTGGTGATACAACAAATACATGTGGCCCTGTGATCATTCGGTCTCTGGTACACCAACAGGCCTGTACTGGCATTCAAGAAGACGTCACGGCGCCTTGACCATCTGCTGCAAGAAAAAACTTTGGTAAGCGACAGCACCAACCATCTATGGTGTCGACCATCTATGGTGTCAACCATCTATGATGTGAGGACACTGCGGCTAACTGAATAGATGATGCCTCTTTAGGGCACATATGCTGCGCTTTAATAACCAGCAAATGGTGTAGTGGGATTTGATTATTTCATTTATTTCGGTTTGGTCATCGTAAGTTTCAAGAGCTTGAGAGACACAACTGCTTGTCGTCCATTCATATATTTTGGCAGTGAGTTTAGTTTATAAATCACTACATTTATGAGACACGATTAGAAGCTCAGAACCCTGTAATTTCTTAATTAAAAATGTACTGTCGAACATAGCAGATTCAACGCTGCCTGTGGCAGATGATGGAGGTTCAAGGCATCCTTGTTCAGTGTTTCTGATGACGTGATTCCAGTAAGTTTCCGGAAACTCATGGACGGCATGTCATCCCAACTATGAAAACAACCAATCCCTGGCCAGTCACACGAAGCAACTTGTTTCAAATGGAAATTACGCCTTGACGATAACAATATGAATACCTGATGATGTAAAATGATGTAAAAAAAATGTAAAAAACTGAGAGCGGGGACGACTGCGAAACACACAACACGACTAACTGTGATATGATAGAAGTTTGTGAACAATATATATGTTTCACCTAGAAGAGAGTGAAACAGTGGAAACAGTTTATTAGAATAAGATTAGACAGTTTACACCCCGAAAATACCTATAAGAAATGTATCCAGATTCACTAATCCAAGACACCAATTAAAAAACAGCGAGGGACGTTTATATATCTGACACTGTTCGACAAATGTGTACTATTAACATTGGCAGTAACTCATCTGTTTCTAAATAAGAAACATATTCATATAGGAATGAGCGACTTGGAAACACTGTAAAGAGATAACCAATCATTATTGCGCTAGTAAAATGCTAAGTATAAGTCTTTCAGTCATGACTTAAATACTAAATATTAACATTTTGACGGTAAAGCAGGAGTTACCGAGTCAGAATTTCTAACACAATTGAATAGAAACCAAATTTGTTTTAGAATCTTTTATAACTGGGGATTAGAAGGTTATTTGCATTTCTTGTATAAAAGGAAACGCCAATTTAAGATGATTGAAGGAGATATGTGAAGTGATAGCGGAGGAGGGTCAATGCGAATAGCAGGAGACAGGAAAAACATAAAGGTTTATTATCGAAAAAACTGCATGGGTAAGGACACTTCACTCTGGCCTATAATATATATTCAAAAACTCATGAACACAGTCTTGATAGAAATAACCTTGATTAAACACCGATAAAAATGGTCCGGGCCTTCCACACAACACTGCACGGTTTTACACAATGGCCGTAAACCTGACCAGTTATAACGAAATTAAGAGGTTCCGCCTCAACGGAATTCCCACACATTTCTAGACCTACGTGGCTCCGTTCTGAACTACTTAAGACAATTATGAGCCAGCTACGCAATACCGAAGGTATCTCCACAGCTGCCGTCCGAAGCTCTTGCCGATCCACCACGCCTCATAGGAAGAATCAGCACGGCGTCGCTCCCCGCCCTTGAAGAAAATACCCCGTAAAGCGATAGAGGTGCCAGGCGCACTGCTCTGCAGCTTTGCAGCGGATGTACGCGTCCCAATTGCAGCTCCCCCCTCGTTGAGCCGCGGATCTGGATGCGCAGGGTCTCTGCCCTCACAGCTGTCGTCACGTCTCCCCTTGACGATGATGCCACTGCAAATTGATATCGGTGACAGGCGTACTGCACTTGCAGACTTGCCGCGGATGAATACGTAATGGTTGCAGCTCCCCTTCCGTTGCGCCTTGACGCTGGATGTGTAGGGTCTTTCCCTCCCACGGCCGAAGTCACGGCTACTCCTGAAAGTGTTGCTCCCGCGGATTTATGTAGGTGACAGGGTACTGCGACTGCCCTGGCCGCACCAGGCCCTTACCGAGGACCACAGCGGCCGAGTGATCGCACTGCCTCTGTGTCGGTCTTGAAGTTCCCTCTACTCCTTACGCAGTGCCTGCCCGCGTTAGCTGTCGCCCCTATGGTTCAAGGCCCGACTTTGAATCATCCAATCACACACAAGGCACCCATATTGCTTTTATCTTATTGGTCGGATGCCATGCTCTCAACCTAAATTACCACGCCCCCTTCCACACAATCAGAACATGATAGACTTAAAATTACATTACGCGGAAATACCATTACATGGCCCTCCTTCCCAAACAAGAAAATGTCACGCAACACATGCCTTTTCTCCTTAAATCCTTACGTTCTTCCCTCACCTTCCTACGAGAAGAGGCACAGCGTAAAGAGTAGAGGAAACTTCAAGGCCGACACTGAGGCATTGCGGTCACGCGGCCCCTGGGGCCCTTAGGATTTGTGCACATCCGAGAATTTCCTAATTGGAGCAAATAGATCTTGATCATTGTTTCTCTAGAAATATTTGAACGCATATAGAAAAATTTGGAAGTTACGTTGAACTTCCAGTTTCAGGATAATCACGATTTTGAAACAATGACAAACATGAGAATTGAATGGTATTTTTTTATAGCTCTAATAGCTTTCTTTTCTCAGTACAATTATATTATCAATATTATTTTTGCCTGCTCCATACCAGGCTTTGACTTCCTAATCAAGAATGGCTGGAGCAACGTGAAATGAAGGCTCTTAAGGAGAGATTGGTAGAGGAATTTGTTCAACTTATAAAGAATGACAGTATATAATGGAAATGACAATTTATACGATTTACGGTGGTTGCGATTATTATATGATAGGTCATTATCAAAGTATACCCCGAGGAAGTTAGAGATTAAGAATTAAGGCAGTTAAATCGTTGGTGTTTGACGGGATGCAAGTAGATAAGGTATTATCATCAGCGAACAATGCATACCTAAAAAAAGACTATGCGTTAACTATATCGCTTAAACAATTAAGAAAATGAGGGGGCCTAAAAAAGAATCTTGACAAACACCATTACCTTAGTTTGATAACAAGATTAGATGATCAACAGTCAAAGGCCTTACGAAAGTCGAGAAGCAGAGAGAACATAATGTAGTTCGAGTCTATGTTGTTATATTGCTGCTGCAGGGAATTGTATTTTTATTGACTCGAAGTCATACTGGTTTTCATGTAGGATATTGTTTACATTCCAGTAACGAAATAGTTTTGTGTGAACAATTTTTTGAATATTTTGGAAAATAATGGGTGTCACGCTAGCAATTTTTAACGCGTTAGGAAATTTTCCTTGTACCAGAGACTTGTTGACAATTGAAGCTAGGATATGGAATAATATATTCGTTAATTTCTTTATAGTACTGATTGAAGCACTATTGACGTATCCCCTTTGACGAGGTAAAATTGTTGAGGTGATGTCTCGAGCAGTAACTGGTGCAAACAGCAAATGAATTAACATACATTCATATGCAATAGATATTTGAGATGGGCGTTTTCAATAGTAATAGTACTATCAACAATATTCTTCCCGAACTTCCCAAAGAATTCAATGAACATATTTGCTTTATCCTGACCATTTGAATGTTGTTACAATTACCTCGCTGTCTTAAGATTGAAATAATTCGAGAGTCGTTGGTCAAGCTTTGTACGTTTTTCGGGATAATATTGCTCTGAAAATGTGTTTACGAACCATGCGTTTTCCTCAACGGCACCAAGAGTTATCCTTTGTTGTGTTTCCTCACAAAATTAATTACCGTGTCCACTTACATCAACAGTATTCCTTTCATAGTCAGAATAACAAATAGAAGAAGTAGTTGTAGGCTTGAGACTAACTGAAGAGTCCATTCGTGCAGTGCTCCAAAATTGAATTTGTAGTACAACAAGCCCAGCCAGATTCCATTTCGCGTACTCATTCATGCATCAACAGTTTTCCTTGTTTGCATAAAAAAATAAATTTACTCGATATCCACACAACAATCATATCGTGTGAATCCTAAAAACCTCAACTAACCCAGTACCGTTATATCAATAATCAACCTTGCACGTTTAGAACAATAATTTTCCTCATACTCCCCCAATGATAAGTTACTGCCTATACCTTCACAATGGCAGTTGTGCCTATACAGGCAGAGTGAAGAGATCTCTGCACTGACTACTACGGTTACAGACCTACAGATTCGCGTGGAGAACAAGGACAAAGAGGTAAGAGACATCAATAAGGGATCAGGTTAACTCAAACTCAACCTACGAGAAGCGGGATTGCCTCGTCATCTGCCCACGGTCTCCGAACACGAGAACTGCTGACAAAAGGTCGAGCACGAGAAATGTCGAGCAGCTCATACGTGATAACCTTAAACTTTCGATGATCCAGATGACATCTTTTCTCCTGATCGTCTTTGAGAGTTGCCCATCACTCAGGCTTCCGACAAAAGGAGCATCATCATCAGTTATGCGGAAGAGATTTGAACACTGCCATTCTATCTGCTTGTAGAGAGTTCAAGCCACCTTTCTTCGTCGACGAATGTTTGACCCCCACCCGCTCAGAAGTATTGTTTGTCCTGCACAAGGAAAGATAAAACCTCTCTGTCAAGTTCAAGACCGCCCGGTCTTACGATGACAACGTGAACGCCTACGTGACAATGCCACGAGAGCCTCAACAAGGCCAGCAGACCAATTTCCGACGGGGGGTGGTCAACAGCCGGCGTTTGCTTGATGAAACCCTGATACAGCGGCTGTGCGTCCGAGAAATACGTCAAGGACTGGCCTTCGAGTGCATAGTAACCTCTCCATCCTTCTAACTGTCCTTCTCTTGTTTTGTTATGTTGACTGGCCTCACCTGATTCATCTCGGTCTTACCACATTAAAAGTGAGTTTGATTCTCCATCAATCCTGGCTAAGTACTATACATCAGTAATTTATTCTCTTGTGCACCCAAACTGACATTCTTACCACATTAAAAGCGAGTTTGATTCTCCATCAATCCTGGCTAAGTACTATACATCAGTAATTTATTCTCTTGTGCACCCAAACTGATTCATTTCGTTGTTATTCTTGTACAAATGAATACATATTGAAACTCATTATCAAAATGACCTAAATACTATTAAAACAAACCATAATGAAAACATTCGTCCATTATCTGCGTACAGCTCTGTATCATTTTTTTTTCTCCCTAATTTTTATAGCTAACAGTCATTGCGGCGGTAAATCTTTAGTACCCAATTTCTACCTGGTTATTCCTATGTCGTAGAGGAGCCCTCACTTTGCTCCAATATCTTTGTATTATCATCGCAACAGCTCATCATCCGCTAATCCTGATCTATTCATTACCAAATCAGATGAATTATTCCAATCTTGTAACAACATAAAGACTGATCATTTTCTTCTATGGGGAGATTTTGATATAGATATTATGAAATAAAGGAACGACAATGAATCATTAGAACTCCAATGTACAATGAACAGTCATGCAATAACTACTAGATTAGACCGAGCCACATATAAGGCCACCCTAATAGATATCGTTTCAATAACAAACCCATATAACTATAACTCTGATATATCGGAACACCTGCCGATCATTATAGGTTTGAATAATATTTTATTGTGAAGCAGATGAAAAAGACGGACAAATGGAATACAGATTAATGAATAATGTAACAATGGAGAATCTAAATGGCAAATTGATTCAATATGATTTAATTGAAATCATGAATGGAAGTGACTGTGATCTTGCCATCAAACAATTAACTTAATAGCATCATTCTTGCTTTATTGAACAAACAAAAATCTCTCCAAACGACATAACAAGACCGTGGCTTACCGTGAATATCAAATCAGTGCTGTGAAGCGGGGGCTCTCATTGTTATCGATAAATGGTTGCTATTTAGCACAAGGTCCTGATGTTTAGTAAAGCAACAGGTCAAAGCGTAAAGGTATCCATCAGCTCCACCTGACGTGAACATGAGCTGGAATCCAGGCTTGACCGTACGTCCTTGTCGAGTATTGATCCTTCCGCAGGATGAGGTTCTATTGGATTCTATCGACGGTGATAAAGATGGAGCGAGGCATGGCACGGAGAAGAAGCCACGGAGGCCTGAATTGCAAAAATATTCGAGGCCAGTTTCGGATTTGAAATCCTAAAACGTAACAAGAGGACTGGAAGGTAATCTAGAGTTGGCAATGGGAATATCCGAATCTGGAAGGCGCATATTTAGAAGTGATACACACGGATGCAACCGACCGACTCATGGATGCGACTGACGTACGGAGGCGACTGACGCACGGATGCGACTGGCACACGCATACGACTGACACACGAATGCGACTGACACACGGAGATGACTGACACACGTATGAGACTGACATACGGATGCGACTGACACAAGGATGCGACTGACACACGGATGCAACCGACTCATGGATGCGACTGACGTACGGAGGCGACTGACGCACGGATGCGACTGGCACACGCATACGACTGACACACGAATGCGACTGACACACGGAGATGACTGACTCACGTACGAGACTGACATACGGATGCGACTGACACAAGGATGCGACTGACACACGGATGCGACTGACACACGGATGCGACTGACACACGGATGCAACTGGTACATGGATGCGACTGACACACGGATGCGACTAACACATGGAGGTGACTGACACACGTATGAGACTTTCATACGGATGCGACTGACACGGGGATGCGACTGACACACGGATGCGACTGACACGCGGATGCGACTGACACACGAATTCGACGGACACTTAGATGCGACTGGTACACTGATGAGACGGACACACGGATGCGACTGACACACTGATGAGACTGACACATGTAAGTGACTGACACACGGATGCGACTGACACACGGAAGCGACTGACAGACGGAGGCGACTGACACCTGGGTGCGACTGACACACGGATGCGACTGACACATGGATGCGACTAACACATGAATACGACTGACACACGAATACGACTGACACACGGATGCGACTGACACACGGATCCGACTGACACACGGATGCGACTGACACTCGGGTGCGACTGACATGCCTAGGCGACTGACACTTGGACGCGACTGACACACGGATACGACTGACACACGGATGCGACTTACACTCGGATGCGACTGACACTCGGGTGCGACTGACACGCCTGGGCGACTGACACACGGACGAGACTGACACACGAATGCGACTGAACTTCAATGTTAGTCGGAAAAATGATAGGTTTAAAGAAAATTGCATGAATTTAATCTTTAGGGAATGAATCGTCGTGGATACCTTGGGCACCACAACCCGAGTGCGGAAGAGCGTCTTCCGAATAGTCGGCCATAGTGGATAACAATCTCCAGTCGACCAAAATAGATAACAACTTTTATTCGACCATATCGGATAACAATTTCTAGTCGACCATAGTGGAAAACAAATTTAAATCGACCATAGTGGATAACCATTTCTAGTCGATCATAGTGGATAACAATTTCTAGTTGACCATAGTGGATAATAATGTCTAGTCGACCATAGTGGATAACAATGTCTAGTCGACCATAGTGGATAACAATTTCTAGTCAACCATAGTGGATAACAATGTCTAGTCGTCCATACTGGAGGACAATTTCTAGTCGACCATAGTGGATAGCAATTTCTAGTCGACCATAATGGAAATAATTTATATTCGACCATAGTGGATAACAATATCTAGTCGACCATAATGGATAACAATTTCTAGTCAACCATAGTGGATAACAATTTCTAGTCGACCATAGTGGTTAACAATTTCTGGTCGACAATAGTGGATAACAATGTCTAATTGACCATAGTTGATAACAATTTCTAGTCAACCATATTGGATAACAATTTCTAGTCGACCATAAAGGAAAAAAAAAATTAGTCGACCATAGTGGATAACAATTTTTAGTCGACCATAGTGGATAGCAATTTCTAGTCGACCATAGTGGATAAATTTCTAGTCGACCATAGTTGGTAAGGATTTCTAAATAATTGTTTTTCGTATAGGTTTCGGGTTTCATCCTCAAACAAATCTTTACAAATAGAAAAAAAATCATTCAAATTTCGTTTTCCGTTAGAAAATACGAACTTTGAGGGAATACAGTATATTCTCAAATATTTGTTGTATATTATAATGCAGTGTTTATTAATAGGCGGTATAAAACTGCACACATGAGAGATAATTCTATATTATACTTCGTTGCCGAGAAGAGGCTGGAACGCATGAGTAACGATGATAACTCATGATTCATTGACTCATACATAGCTGGTGTAGGGAGATGATTGTTTCATAGATATTGTTCTCTAACCCTGATCGATTATTCTTGATTGATCTTCAGTAAGCTGATGAACATGATATTCAGGCTTGTCTGTATTGTCTAATTTAAAGACTGATTGTTTTTTAATATTACTATGGTAAGGTTGAATAATAAGTTTTTAACGCGAAAATTTTCGGAACGTCAATTTTTTTTTTGTGTATTTGCTACACGGAAATTCCGAAAATTTGACACTGAACAAACGGTTCCATGTCACTGTCAGTTGAAGGAGGAAAAGTTTGTTGGCACGCAATACTTATCTAAACAATATTATAGGGAAATTAGTTATCTTCAGTCGTGTAATCTTTATACCTGTTATTGAATTTTATTAAAATTTTAAATACTTTTTTGTACGCCAATACAATTCCACAGACAATAAGAATATAATAAGAACATTCAAGGAACATTCAATATGAATATTCAAATGGCAAAACTTAAAAGCAGAAAATGCATTCACAGACGCGAGTTTGGTGCTAAAATAATCAAAGGTCATGAATAAGAGTTATTCAGTAAAATTATAAGGTTCGGATTGCCATGAGTACATTTTGTAACATATCTTCTGTAAGGTAAGAACCGCACTTCCATGTGACACACAAGACTTTAAAGAAATAAAAATCTTGATATAAATCCTCATGTGTTACAAAGTTTTCTTTATTTAGATTAGTAGTGAATACTTCATAAAGGATGCCTTTACACTTTGAAAGAGGAGTGACAAAGTGGATGTCAGGCAGTCGTATGCAGTCACAATAAACGACCGGTGACAGAGTGGACGTCAGGCAGTCGTACGCAGTCACCATGAACGAGGGGCGACAGAGTGGACGTCAGGCAGTCGTACGCAGTCACCATGAACGAGGGGTGACAGAGTGGACGTCAGGCCGTCGTACGCAGTCACCATGAACGAGATGCGACAGAGTGGACGTCAGGCAGTCGTATGCAATCACTATGAACGACGGACGACAGCGTGGATGTCAGGCAGTCGTACGCAGTCACCATAAATGAGGGGTGACAGAGTGGACGTCAGGCAGTCGCATGCAGGCACCATGAACGAGGGGCGACAGAGTGAACGCCAGGCAGTCGTACACAGGCACCATAAACGAGGGGTGACAGAGTGGACGTCATTCAGTCGAACGCAGGCACCATAAACGAGGGATGACATTGTGGACGTCAGGCAGGCGTACGCAGGCACCATAAACGAGGGGTGACAGAATGGGCGTCAGGCAGTCGCACGCAGGCACCATAAACGAGGGGTGACAGATTGGACGTCAGGCAGGCGTACGCAGGCACCATAAATGAGGGGTGGCAGAGTGGAC
>SDVV010001566.1:0-25328 GCA_016164225.1 Gammarus roeselii
CCCCTCCAGAAAACTTGCTATAACACTATACCTACCAGAACCGAAGAAAAAATATATAACGAGCAACAGTTAGTAACCAATTAAACTCCACTACAACCATCTAAAGAAGAAAAAACATATATATAAATACAATGAATATCATAAATACAGTACAAATTAAAGTGTTCATAACATTAACCTTGCCAAACAAGGGCGCAAGCCTGCTTCCATCCCGCCGTTCGCCCTTCCGTTCCCCTTCCGTCCCCCTCCCCTTCCGATCTCCCCCCCCTCCCCCCGTCCGTTAGCTGACTTGGGGCACCAAACCAGTTCCGGAACCTTCTGCCCCCCGCCCGCCCCCCCGCTGCGCTTACCCCGTACGCTCGATGAGTCAAGGTGCATGCATCGCGTCCTACCCCCCCGCCCACCGCTAATTAACCCCTATCTAATTCCTTCACATCCGCGTTTTGTACCACATCTAACTACTTATATGTATTCGTAGGTACAAAATCTGCTAAAGATTGGTAAAACTATAGAGCCAAGTGGATAGATTTGACACGAATAAGGCGTAAATCAATGAAATAATACCTAACATAAGTATGCAGACGTTGAAAAAAAAAATCAACTCCTGGTTAAAATAGGTTAGGTTAGGTTAGGATGGGCTAGGTTTACGGCCAACTGTAGTGAATGCTATAGTGGATATAGTGGATATAGTGAATGCTCGAAAAAGTCACATATTCTGAATTTCCAAAAAAATCTCTTAACAATACATGAATCAAGAAATCATTATAACGGTATGAACTTCAAACGGTTAACATATAATGATACAAGTAAGACATATGGGAATAAGCATCTAGCGAATGAGGTGCGCGAGCGAAACATGCAATTCAGATCTACAATAAACTGATGGAGTATTTTAACACTAACGCTCTATACAGATCCAGTAGACTAGATCTCCAGGACAACTTAAAACGGTAGCAAAGATCCAATGGCAAGAGTTAAAAATATACCAATATTATGTGCCACTACAAGCAATTAAGAGAAATTTATGCCTACCACTACATCAAATTAGGCGGATTCATGTCTATACGATTATAGTCATATGATTACCATTCAAAACGTATAACGGCAAGAAGTAGCTAAGTAAGTTTCCCTTCTCTACTATAACCAACATTGATTATTTATGATAGACGGCGTATTCTACCATACCCCAGAAGATAAATCCTAAACCAATATGGAAGGTGTATGGTCGATCAATCCGTGAAGCCGATATACATTACCGATCTTTAAATTAATATAAAGAATCCTATATTCTAACCCCTAAGGTGATCTGAAACAGGACTGAGATCGTATACTGACATAAGCCATACCGAAAATATCTGACCGTGGAACAAACCCTGAGTTCATGAGATCAAAGTTATTTTACTACGATACTCGTTCAATTTATAACAAATTCTATAAACAACTAGGATACTATGTTTCTAGTAGGACAAAATCAAAGCTCACTGTGTCATACCAAAGAACTATACTATGCTTTATTAGGTCACATCAAAGCAAGCTACCCGTGATTTATAACACATTTTGAAGGTAACAGCCAGTTACGGTACATTACTTTAGACATCCCATGCATCTGTTTAGTCCATTATCTCTGGACATAAAAGTCACATCCTGGATATAACCAAGAATTCATACAAATGAACAGTTGTCATGAATGGGCCTGACATGAGTCACAAAGAGCGTGCCCATAAAATTTGGGCTTTTGTTCATCGACGACCTAAGTAAATCACTACAACAACCAGCAGCTTGTCGCATAACCTCTCAAACAAACCCATGGAAGTAAAGACCAACATTCACATGAACTTACAAATTCACGTTGAATTGTATTAACTCCAAATGAATACCAAAGAGTGTAAACCGCCTCTCCATCCAGTAAATTGTCTTCTAAAACGTTAAACTACACACTGACCAGGGTTCAATGACGAAAATCCCTTATATATGTAGTTCGCATTCACACTTCTTGAACATATATTCCTATGATATCCGTGGAAAAAAATCATACAACTATAATAAAATTACTACGTTATTTTCCTACTCCGTCCCAATAAACATTAATAAAATGTAATATACGAGTGTATCCATCATACTAAATTGGTCTAACTAAACAAATAAACATAAACGCATCGAGCTTTTGCCCAGGGGGCTCTCTAACTCCTTCTAAAAATTGAAGTATGGTCCTGCAATTAAACATACAATAAGCTAACAACAAGACCAAGTTTGTAACAAATCAAATCTTCTAGGTCTATAATATCAACGTCAAACATTGTACCAGGATGTATATAGATATATAACACACTGAAAATATACAACATGTAACTAAATTATACCTGAAATAATGTTCTACATTGCAGGTACGAACGTGATATATCCTAATATTACTATAATTGTATAAAATACCCAATACCTTGCATCGAAGATGGAAACTGTACAGAGAATTTACAAACTGAATTAAATATACTGAAACGCTCGAGGTATAATAACGCAAGAAGATAAATTCTCAACCATACCAAAACATACATTGACAACCAAGATGTACGTGAAAACAACTAGCATATATCCAACCAATCAACTAACGTGAATAAGTTGCCAAGACATGTGACTGATTTACATAACTGAAACATATCGTAAATGATGTGGAGTAGTTCTACACGAACACGCTATAGTATATACAAATCTAATGACATTATTCTACAACTCAGTCCAAAACAAGGTTAAATTCAATCTTCTTTGAACAAAGTAACCACGGCTCAATCGCACCAGAATGTCATAGATATACACAAAAATACCAAAATGGTGCAATAACCGACTAATTATGCCTGAAATATTGTGCTACATGGAAGATGCAAACCTAAAATATCCTAAAAATACCTATAACTGTATGAGATAACTAATCAAAATTCCGAAACAAAACACATTCAACATATATCAACCGATCATTATTAAGTAAATATGACATAACATAATGACTTACAATATATCCATATCGTACAGCTACTCCCGCTGTAGGGCATCCAACAGATACTCACTATACAAAAAAAAATCGAGATAATACTACACGAATAGTCTACATACGCTTGATCACGGTCAATTTGGAACATGCGGATTCATGGTGTCACCGATATATCAAGTTCAGAACCGGATAAAGCGTTATAGAGTAGACAAAATCTTGTAGCAAAGCTGCTGGCATCAACCCAAAATACAAATATCGACCCATTATCTGCTAACCTAATAATTTATACATTTCCTATGGATATTATGTACATATGAAATAAATAGATTGAAAACACAATACATTGCACCAAATCCAACCAACTGCTTCTAACCATGCATCCAACCGCTAAGAACCCACCAACCATCCACCGAATGAGTCAATTATACCCCAACTAGATAGGAATACAAACATATATGTACAGAAATAATATACAGAATCATTACACCTGACATGAATACACAATGATACAGACATTCAAAACATAGAAATAATGGCAAATCTACCATGGAAATTACTGATAAGATAAAAAACAGGGTTCAGCAAAACTCATGGTTGAACATTCCTGAGGAGTACTGAACTTTTTGCCCAGAGGGTCCAAACACAGCCACCACTCTCCATTATAAGATGAAGGCGTATTCCTACCAGAACAGAATAAATACAAAATGAATAACAGAAAGGAACCAAGCGTACACCAATACAGTGGTCATCCAAAGGGGAAAAAACGTACATACATACAGACACATAAACAATTTTAATTCATATAAATTAAAATGTTCCCTACATAAAACCTTCCCAATCTAGGCTTGTCCGTCCGAATGAGTCACCTGTTTGCCGTAAGCCAGCCGTAAGCCAGTCGTAAGCCAGCCGTAACCCTATTTCGCCTGTTATCTAACTCACGATAAGCTAAGGTTCGCAAATGTGATTAACTTTGCCCAAAAGTAATTAACTTGACCCAACAGGAATTAATACTTAAAGTCCGAAATACATAGGAGCTAAGTCAGACACCCAAAGTAATTAGATACATCCTAACTATTACATTGTCCAAATCGCTTGGGGCGTTTTTGACGTCATTATAACTACTCACGTCAATTCAGTGCAGACGCGACCTGTGCTCCTGAAGTTCATGTATGTCTACAATAATCAGTAAGATAATTACGTTACCTATTTCGATATCAGTGGTCATCATATTAAAACTGTGTCTAATATAACTTGTTTCATATTTGTAATAGTCAAGAAGTAACATTTATTTGTCTTTAATGACAATCTGCAGTCCCAGGTCGACCTCAAGAAGATTGCCATTCATGTTTTGGAGAACATCTTTACATCGCTCCCATAGAAAAAACACTATGATGTCGTCGACAATAAAAGACAAACTGCATATGCCGCGTTGAAATAATGAAGTGTTATTTAGGTCTTTACGTCCTGATCGAGCAACTTGAGTTAACTGTTGATGTTTCCGAAGTTAAAACGCCCAAGTGTCTTTAAAACTAATGATGATACTTCACCGACCAATAATGTACGTTCACATTAATATACGCCTCCTCTAAAGAATTTGAAGTATTAACATATTCGTGAGAGCCGTCAGTCTCATTACCAGCTTCCGAAAGATGCTTTCTTAGAAGAACGGATTAGCATAATCATAGGCAAATTATATTCCAGAAAGAATTTCTCTAGAATTCCTGAAAGCTTTAGTAAACGAGCTTGGTTCATTTGTATTAGCCTTGAAACTGTACTTTAATATAAACGGCTTTCAAAGATTTTACAACTTTTTTGGACCAGATCGGTTCTCGGGTGCTATTGATGCCCCATCTAGAGGGTGGCGGGCGTCGGGCAACGGCTGCAAAAAGGCCTGCGGCTGAGAGAAGAGCGGCAGTTGTGAGTAGAGTGGCGGCTGCGGAAAAGTGGGCAGCTGCGAAAAGAGGGGCAGCTGCTGCGGTATGAGAGCCGGTGGCCGGAAGGGAGGTAGCTGTGGAAAGGCTGACAGCTCTAGGAGAAGCAGGCACGGCAGGAAGGGCGGCGACAGCGTGAAAGGCGGCGGCCAGGGAAGGCAGCGGCTGCGGGAGGGCGGCAATTGCGAGAAAGACGGTGACTGCAGGAAGGGTGGTGGCCGCGGGAAGAACAGCGGCTGCGGGAAGAAAGGCAGTTGTTGAAAGAACGCCGGCTCCAGCGAGAGCGGCAGCTGCAGGATAAGCGGCGGCGGCAGTTGCGGGTAGGGCGGCGACTGCAGTGAGAGTGGCCGATGCGGGATGGGAGGCAACTGTGGGGAAGGGTGGTGGCAGCTGGGAGGGCGGCGGCTGTAGGAAGGCTGCGGCTCCGTTAGGGTCGACGGCTGCAGGAATGGCGGCGATTGCGGAAAGGCGACGGCTACCCACAAACCATTTATGTCATAACCGCTACCAATCCTGTCAGCTTACTTGGATGCTCCTACTGTAACAAGCGACGAGGTTTAACTTTACCCTAGCACACCGAGCGTCGGACGCTGCAGGGAGAACATCATAAATGTCAGGTTGCAAGCGATTTATTCACGTCATGAACGTAGTGAGCAATTTTTGGTACACCAGAAAAACGAAGTGTACATGCAAAGTAGCATACGATGGGACAATGCCTGAGCTGACGTCTGTCAACTTTGACATGGCGCCACGCCATTTGATGAAACCCGCGGCGCCATTATTCATAGTTCTTGTGGTTGCTGCAGGAATGAAGTCACTTCCCTGGGAGGTGCAATTCATACGCGGGACAGCATAGATTCGGATTATGAACGATGTAAATCAGATACCGGTTTGACATACATTTGACACCGGCGCAAGGTCGATTCAGTAATGGCACACCGTCTGATATACGTCCGCATAACGTTGAACGGATGCAGATATACTTTACAGCGCGAGAAATCTTCGTCTTTGTTGTGTACAGTAATTACTTACCAGTGTTGGCCAAGCAGCAGTTCGCGTATCAAGGAGGAATCAAACTCGGATCACTGAGGTTCGGAGGCGGAGCCACGGAATCGAGACGGTAGTCTTATCCTGTATTACAGATTGTATCATTGCCATTGAATTAGAGACTCTTGCTTGCGAAACATCCATTGGCCAAGAAGCAATTGGGCTAATGAATAACATAAGCGTGAATAAATAACACTGTATAGTGACAGGTCACAGGGGGCAGTAAATGATGAGCTAAATATTTTTCTAATGTGGTGCTATCGAAATTTACTTTGTTTATTCATATCTTCCAAATTCGGTTAGTTTTATATTTCATTGACGACACGGTGTCGATATTTCCTTCTCAGAGGCATTTTGATGACACGGTACCGGCATCTCGTTTTCAATTTCGAACCAATTGCTAAATGTTGACGTCATGCCGATATATCGTTCTCTCTTTCGAATAATTGGTAATTTGGTGACGTCTTTCGGATATATGATTTTAGATCTGAAATTGGCAGTGCATAAATGATGCCCTGCCACCACCGGAATGGCGATATTAGAACGACATTTACACGACGTCAACTTTCCTCTAAACGTACGTCCTGCGCAGTCGTAAGATTCTGAATGCCGACAGTGACCGGTCGTTCCAAAATTTGATGGGAACGTACATGCATTTTCTAGTTTAGCGAATACCAACAGGTGTCGCAGACAAGGCTGTAGACTCTTCGTGTCGCGCTCATGTATGATAGCGAAAGTATGCTATCATACATTCCCGGGGTGGCACTGAGGGCGGGAATAATGGCGTACCAGTGTTGGGAGAGCGGCGCCTCTGGTGAGGAGAGCGGCACCTAGGTGTGTATAGAGGGTGCCTGTGGTGAGGAGAGCGATACCTGCGGTAAGATGAGTGGCACCTGCGATGAAGGCAGGAGGGTCTAAAGTGAGGGGAGCGGTGTCTGTGCTGAGGGAATTGTTGCCTGTGGTGAAGGAATAGCGAGTGTGCTAGGAGAGTGCGTATGTGGTGAAGGGAATGGCGCCACGGCGGAGGGAGTACACCTCTGCTAAGGAGAGTGCGTCTGTGGTGAGGGGAATGGGGCCACGGTGGAGGGAGTGCGCCTGTCCCTGTGCTACGCGTGTGACGAGGCAAGCAGGGCATGTGGTGAGAAGAGCGGCGCATGTAACGAGGGCGCATTTAGTGAGGAGAGCTGCGCATGTGGCGAGGGGAGCAGCGCATGTGGTGAAGAGAACGGCAGTGAAGAAGTCATCAACATACGGTAAAGGTCCCTTCATGTCAGTGCAGGACGCACTGCTACCTTTGCCAGGTGACGTGCATGATGATGTGACGGTAAAGCAACTCTTAGGAAATATTTGGTCGGCTTCTGCTAACAGCGACAATGCAATCCAAATGTACAACCGATAGTACATCACACCAATTTGCGAGATACGTAACCGTTAAAGAGAATGATAGGTTTCTCTGAGTACTGTCCGTAACCTTTCAGAAGAAAGTGACAGAAAGAGTCATATACATCTTATAGAGGCAGACAGGTGGTGGCATAGAAGGTCCAGTTGGTAGAGGCAGAGCTTAAGTGTTTGAGAAGCAAGACTGTGGTCATCGGTCAATTCATA
Source organism: Gammarus roeselii (assembly GCA_016164225.1). Taxonomy (NCBI): domain Eukaryota; kingdom Metazoa; phylum Arthropoda; class Malacostraca; order Amphipoda; family Gammaridae; genus Gammarus; species Gammarus roeselii. Next base: position 7,567 of record SDVV010001566.1, read on the forward strand.
ACAGCGCTTGGGAGGACGAGTGTTTAGGCATGGCAAACAGGCCGCTCAATAGAGACGCACTATATGGGCCGGCGTGCGATGTGTTAGGAGGAGTGGTGGGGCGCACAGTATTGACGGCGACAGCGCACGGTGTTTGACGTGCAGACGGCACACGGTGTTATGAGAGGAGACGGTGCACGGTGTAGACGGCATTCAGCAATATATTGGGGTTGGACACGGCGCACGGTATTATAGGTGTGGAGCCGGGGCACAGATGTGGAGGTGAAGACGACGCATGATATTGGTAGTGAAGACGGTGCACGGTAGAAGGGGTGACCACGGTGCATGGTATTATACGTGTTTCCAAGATTTAGCAGACAACAGTTGGTCTTTTGGCTCCAACGTAGATGCGTTTTGATTATAGAGAGATTAGTTTAGGAATATAGTGTCTAGGAGAGCATTACGTATTGAGTAGTCTCTGAAGTTGAAAATCAAGAAAGGGGAAGGCTTTAGTTTAAAAAATCATTTAACGATGATTCTTGAAATAGCTCGAATCAGCACCTGAAGAGAAAGCCACTGACGAGAAAGCCACTGACCCGCCATGTTGGTTTGAGATTGCCTCAGTTTCATTTATCGATAAACCAACGCGACCAGAGTCATTATTGGACACCTTCTGCAACGAGCAGGTACTCTTGACCGAGCAACATCGGCCGAGCCATGACTTGGACGAGCCATGGCTTTTGCTTTTCGATTGCATCTCTATTTGCAACTTCGTTTTGGAAGATTGTGTCCTTCTTCGACAGGTCTTTTATCTAAGAAGTCACACGTAATGTCGAGTATGCAATGCTTACCAACGTAACCATTATTCCAGTGAACTTCGTTCGCTTGAGCAGTAACGAGGCTTGTTCCGTCAACGGTTTCAACACTTCGATCATGTCACCTCTAGCTCGACGGTTCTCCAGCGAACAAAGAAGTGTGACTTTATGAAGTCTGTGTTTGTACGATTTATTGCGCAGTAACAGGATCAGTTTGGTAGCTGTACGTTGAACCTTTACAAATTTAGAACGTATTTCTTAAATCATAGCGACAAGATATACTCAAGATGCGGTCCAACGAATACATTGTACGACTCAAGATTACTCGATCTTCTCTTGCACGAGATAGTACTCATACCTCGCATTTGATATGCCTTTCGGCCGCATCGTATCATTTCTTGCTAATTTATGTATCGTTAATAGAGATGACACCAAAACTCCCTCTTTGCTGACGGAAAACAGTTTCTTTCCGGACAAGGAATATTCGTGTACGGAGTTTTGACAACCCATGTGCATACCTTAACATATGTTGACATTGAACTTTATTTCCTATTTCTTACCCAATCATCAATCAACAGTATCTTTTACAAATTTGCTAATGTTTGAAGACCCGTTTTCATTGAGATCGTTTGTGGATATTACGAAAACAATTGTCATTTCCATATGTTTAACAGCATAGACCTGTACTCGACGCTCACAGCGGTCGGGTAATCACACGCAATAAACGCGCTTTTTATCACTCGGAGGCGATATTACGGTTAATACAGCCATTGAAGGTGCACTAGATTTTGCGCCATCGAAATTCCCTTTACAATTTATATCGGTAGAATAGCGTCAAAATAGTCTGAAATAATTTATGAAGCGTATTAACAATTACCATTCAAAGGAATGCATTCGAATGAGCAGCCTTTTGAGGAAGATGAACATTTTGCCATTCTGCTTGTGTGAACACGTTCTAGTACTATTAGTACTCAGCGCCAACTCTCCGCGCTGGCCCACTCCCATAGAACAAGTGATCGTTGGTATACAATAGTTTGGCTTCCTAACTATGTATAAATTTTGCTCATTCACGTGATCGGTAAATTGCTTGAATCAGGGATCGCATTCAGCTGTTGAACTTGAACGCGACCGGGTGGCAAGTTGATTGACTTCTTCTTACTCGAGAAAATTAGGTTTCTGGGCTATTTTTCAATCATATGATTCTACCGATCGCTTGCTGAAAAAGCATTATCAAATTATTCAACACTAACACTAACCTAGCAGTATGAAATGGTGAAAGTTTCAAAGTCTAGTGCTCTTTTAAGACGTAGAACAACAAAGGGTAAGCCGTCGTTAGACGTTGAACCACTAAGGGTATGCCGTCGTTATGTCACTGTTCAGCCTTAGTACTTCCGCTAGGTCGCACCCCGTGAAGGTTGTTATACATGCATGTTTGCTGCTAGGTATTTATGTAACAGTGTATGTGACAGTGCGCTGATGTAAATGGACTGGATGGATCCAGTCTGTGCAGGCCGTACTAGAGATCCATCAGCCCTTTTTATACCCCTTTGAACATGTCAGTGAAAAGAGTCCTATGAATAATGTTGAAGAAAACTTCCCTGTGTTTCATAGTTTTCTATTTTAATCCAAAATATATGGAGGAAATATAGCTTCTTATTAAAATACTCATGCAAAAATACAACTTGTGCAACAGAAACCGATCCAAAGTGATCAATCATTGGTCTGTGGAGCTTACTGCATCTACTTTGCCCATTATCTATGTCAAAATATACACGTCAATAAAAAATAATCGAGCGGTTCTCCAACAGCGAACGACGTAGAAATGATACCAAGGTGGAAAAATTTATTATAAACGTGTCCGGAAATCAACAATCGTGCAAGCGGGAACCTGGTGGAGTCTTAACCTTCAATACAACATGTAAATTCTTATGTAACTGTTAGATTTATTACCAATATAAATAATCTTATAAATGCATGTTGTCATTACCCCAATAAACATTCAAAGGAGCAGCATTGAAAATGCATATGTGCAACATGACATGGAATGGAATTTCAATACTGTATGCCCAGCATTGAAGTGCAAATACCTATGTGTAATTAAAAATATATAACCTACTAAAAAATATAGGCTGTCCGTTCATCCGAATGAGTCACCTCCGTTTCTTCGTGCCGCACGCCTTCCGCTACCCTCCGCACCGTTGTCTCTAGATTGCACGTTTTACGCCGCTGACTCCGGTCAACATGGTCGTTTAGCCAAACATATAACTACTACAGGGCTTTGTATTTATGAAATGCGTAACGGGACGAGAAGTCTTCGACACCTTCCAAATTCGGCGGAATGTTTTCTGCAATTAAGTGATTTCCTTCTCTATTATTCCAAGGTTCGCTTTGGAAGTTCACGATTTAGTTATAATTCTTTACCGCGTCGTCAGTATTATATTAGTATTAAAGGAGAGCACATAATTCGTTACCGCGTTGTCAGTATTAAAATGGTATTAAGAAACAAAACTAGAAATTTTGTGAAATGGGGAATCCGCGAGTTCTACACGAAAATGAATTACATCCACAGCGCGTAACTGCATGGTGTGGAATTATGCAGGACCAAGTAATTTGACCTTATTTCTTTGAAAACGCGACGTAGTCAGTGTAGAAAGATACTGACATATGTTCCATGCATTTTCACCATCTGCTGTTTGTTATCTGCGCAATTTTTTGACGCAGGGACCAATGATCCCATGAAATCAATAGAAAACTCATCAAAGAAATCAGAAAAACAAGGCACTCTACCCATCTCTAGTAAACAGGGGGCAGCCAGGCGGTGACAGATCATCGCACGTTGGGCTATTGTCCCACCGCAACCGAATAGATTCGGCAAACCAATTCCAAGTATCGCTCGATAAAATCAAGTCAGATACTGTATAGGGAATTGTTGTGATCAGCAACTTACGTGTTACGTCATTCAAATCAACCAGGAAATTGATTAGATGTAAGTTATACTTTACAAGGAAAAAATGCTTCCATTTAAACTAATCTTAATACAAGTTGGAGCAGAAGAGTCATGGACAAAGTATGGTAAATGACATCAAACAATTGCACGCGAACATCCATGTCACTGGCATACTGCCTCGTCCAAACCTAAGTCGAAATAATATGAGCAAGACGAATTATCTAAACAATCGCCGGTGCTTTCAAATGTTATGTAAACGCTAGAAAACTTCGAAACATAATCAACGGAATGGTATTATTGTATTGAACGGAAACAACGATAAAATAGCAATCACATAATATGAATGAAATTTAGCTCTAGAAATGATCTAGATGTATTTACTCATTCAGCTTAGCCATTATTTCGCAGAGATAGTTGAGGCCGAGAGTGTGGAGAAGGTTGTTCCTCGTAGCACTAGAAATGATCTAGATGTATTTACTCATTCAGCTTAGCCATTATTTCGTAGAGATAGCTTAGGCCGAGAGTGTGGAGGAGGTTGTGAATCGTAACAAATATACTAAAACTATTAGAAGCTACTATTCCAAGAGGCAGACATGAGGTAGTACCAATTCGAGTTGCAAGAGGAGTATATCAATTCAAGTAGTCTGTACAAGGTGAGAAATCACTCTCGTTTATCAACCCCCCCCCCGCGTCCCCCTCCCCAATAGCATGTTTTCATAGGGGGGAGGGGCAAACAGACAAAACCCTTATTGATATCGTCTCAACACAAAACAATATTGGGCATTGTGACTTCAATATTTTTTTACTTTGATTTGGGGATAGGCAAATGTACGACACAGGTCATCACCGGAATGATTTGGCGGAGTGTGAGTTCATGACCCAAATGGTAAAGACGCCCTCAAAATGCAGCAATATCCATGATCTTTTATTAGGTGCAGGAGACACTCATGTCACGAACGTTGAAGTGGGCGAATCACTCAGAACTATCGTCGATCAATGTATCCGTTTTACGATCGAGCTTGAGCTGACAATGTCAGTAAACTGCTACCCTAATTTTGCATTAGCTAACTTTGAAAGCTTAAATGAGACAATGACGTCAATGAATACAACGCTCTGACGTAACGTCAATCAATCGTTAAACATTTTTTTTATTTCACTTGAAAACATTGAACGTGATCAAATCCCGCAAAAAAACAAGTGATTAGCATAGAAACAGGAAAGTAAAACTGCCGCATGTTCCATTAAAAGAAAACACTCCTAATGTCAAACACACCTACACGTGCGAAACTGCAAGCCAAATTTTAAATCATCAGCAAAGTTCGGAAAAAAATCGAAACAATTGTTTCTCGAACCAAAATATTTCAAGGTCTGTAATAGGTCAAGAATACTGAAGGAGACTACATAGAAAAAATCACAGAACCACTCTCATAAGTGATCAGCCAATCTCTGGCAAAAGGCACTTTTCCCCTCTCAATTGAAGAGGCCAACGTTAGTCGTATTTTTTTCATGGGACACAAAGCTTCTCGGCGATTATCAACAAATTAGTCTCACCTCAGTTATTGACTAGTTGATGGAGAGTTTGATATCTGATACAGCTTTAGAATCCCTGTGATCAAGCATGTTGATGGGAGACTCTAGACGGCTACAGACACAATCGTTCCTGTTAGACTATCATGCTGCTATTTCTCACGAATATAATTGAAATTTACGTCGCGAAATCTCCAATCAATATAATGTATCTTGGTTAGCAAAAAAGAATCGTTACAGTCATCAGACGCTAAGTAAATAAATGCACATCATCGGTATCCAAGGCGTGCTGAATTAATGGGTAAAATGGGGGCGCATGGATAGATGGCAGCGAGTCGTACTGAACGAAGTCTCCTCCTCTTTGGGTGATGTTGCTGAAGGAGGATCTGTGTAAGGTAAAGTCCTCTTCAAAATGATCATAAACGTTCGAGATAAGGACGTTCATTTAAACACTAACAAGTTTGCAGACGGTACTAAGGAAAGGGAAAGTGATAACAGAACTTGAGTGATTGCAGATTCAATTAGACTAGAACAAAATTGTTTAGTGGCCGGAAACATGGCAGATTAAATTCAATGTCGATGAATCTTAAGTTTTACAGAGGTCATCGAATCTCAATGTACGGATACTCCATGATCTGAGCGAAACTGATTTTCGGGACCGAAGAGAGAAATCTAGGGTCATTATTAATAACTATTTAACAAATAGCAAGCGATGTAACGATGCTGCCGAATAGCCATGACATGAACGTTTTGATTGTATCTCTGTTTACAACTTCGCGCGGGAGTTTGTGTCATTTTTCGACAGCTCTATTAGTGAAGAAGTTACTTGTAATGTCGAGTATGAAACGCTTACCATTGCAGATACCCCGTTTCTGAGTTGCACTATGCTTTTCCTAGTCCGCATGTCGAGAATTCAGTCAAATTCTTGTCTTCATATCTAAAAAAAGGCGGTATTTAACTAGAGAAGGTACAATGTTGAGCTATCAATCGTACGAAGAAAGACTTCGCGAGCTCACTCTTTATACGCCGGAGAGAAGTCGAGTTAGATGTAACATGAGCGACGTATGGTTGAATATGAAGGGCAAAGAAAACGTCGACCGAACGAACCTCTTCAATCTTGATGCGAACCGAGTAAGTGACCAGGAATAAGGGTTACAAAATCGCAGGGAAGCGTTCCACCCTCGACATTACGTGTAACTTCTTCACGTATAGAATTGTCAAAAATGGAACAAACCTCCATGGCAAGTTGACAAAAGCAATACGGTCGAAACGTTCGAGTCGCGGTTTAACAATTCTTTCAGAATATTGCCGCTTATTAGCTCCCGGAGGTAGCACGTTTCAGAAACATTGCCTGTCATCAGTGCAAGTATGAAAGAGGAAAAAATGTGTCTGGCATACACACCAGTACGGTTAAGAGTGCTAGTCATTGAAACATGCTCTTTGCAAAACGGTTACCAGCAATAACATCGGTCAGCATTGATTTGACAAGAATTAAACCAAGACGACCTTAAATCCACATCATGGGTCGGTGGCTTGCTCTTCAGGTGCTAATTTGAGTCGTTTCGAGCGTCATTGTTGCAAGCTACCTCCTACAACAACGTTTCCCTTTCTTGATTATTCACTGTAGAACCACACTGATACATGATGGTGTCTTTGACGTTGTACTTCACAACTAATCTCCTGACTATCAAAATGCTACGTAGTTTAGGCCAGATGTCTATTGTTGTCTTCTAATACAAATACTGGGGGGCCAATCTCTTGCTCTCGACACTAATGCAGGGCGTGCTATCTCTGTTTTCGACACCGCCGTCGACACAAACACAGAGCGGGTTGTCTCGCCACCGTCGACGCAAATGTTGTGCGAGGCTGTCTTCCCGCCGTTAACACAAATGTGTTGGGCTGTCTCTTCTTCATCAACAGAAATGCAGTGGAAGATTTTCTCACCGCCGTCGACCCAAATAGAGTGCGGCGCTGTCCCGCCTTGTCACCACAAATGCAGTGCGGAGATGTCTCACCGCCGTCGACACAATCTCAATGCGGGGCTGACCCGCTGCTGTCGACACAGATGGTGGTCGGGGCTGTCTCCCCGCCGTCGACACAAATCAGGAAGTTTTGCGGCGTCTAAGTTATGCACGACAGCGCCTCGGCCTAAATTAGCAGCCTATTTAGATGGCAATGGAGGGCAGACGTGGAACGGCGGCAGGAGTGGCGATAGCAGGTAGCGGGGAGGAAAAAAGGACTTCTCAATGCAGTTACGTGAAAGTGGGAGCAGGAAAGACGAATAAAAAATATAAAAAAACAGCTCAAAGCTCGTAAGATGTAGGAAGTGAAGAACATGATAAAATAGAGACTGAAATATAAAAAAAAGACAGTAAGGAAACCCCACGAAATAAATTTGCGGCTGATTTGGTGGCAATGGGTGGAAAAAGTGTCATGAAATGGGCATTCAAATTTAACGAGTAGGGTTTACGTGATGCGATGATTGAAATAAAAAAATATATAGTGATGGAGAAATAGTAAAAAGCATCACTTGAAACTGGTTGGTTCAGAGATGTGGCTGCATGAGCAATATATGAACACTTGCGAAAGTAAATCCATTTGACTTTTATGATTAACAAAATTTTAGAAGGTAATTTTCACATTGTATATTAATCCAGCTGGAAATTGATTTGTAGAATTCATTAAAAATCTTTGTCCAAATTTAATGCCGCGAAGAATTGTATTCAATATAACGTTAATCTCATTGTTCTGAAATAATAATTCGTACTCCCTGTGTAAATAGTCTTTCGATATATTAACACTCTGCCTTTCTCACGATTAAGTTTGCGTTATTCCTTTAAAATTTAAATTCTTCTGCGCGTTCCCTTGGATTGAAATCCAGGAGCTGCCAAAAGCAACTCTGTTCAAAGATGTCACTTTGACGTCTCACTTTGAAGTTGCAAATGCTCATCAAGGAACCACAAGTGCATCAAAGATTTATTCTTCTAAACACTTGCCGAAGCACCACTGCCTAGGATACTGAGCGGGGCACTCGTCGAATATGTGCGTGTCTTTTCAAACTCTCAACACGTATGCTTATTTTGATCTAGACTCAATTCCTGTCCCTGCAATGATACACCTTCTCACTGTTTATTCGTTATGAGTTATATTGACACCCCTAACTTTTCACGGGTAATATTGGCGACCTTGCCTTCCCAATGATACTACCTCTTACATACTGATCGCCAGGGATGATTTTGAGATCCCTGTCCTCGCTGTGATACACCTTCTCACAGACTGTTCTCGGGAGATACAAGGACACCGGCGTTACAACAACGATACTACCTCTTACAATAATTTTTTCTGGTGTTAATTTGACATCCCTGTCCATCCAATGGTTCATTTTCACACAGACTTTGTGTCAGAGGTTATGTTTATACCCGCCCATCGATACTCTCTTTCACAGACAGATTGCCTTTGTTTTCTAGTGACATCGTCTCTTCCCAAAGAAACTTCCACTCACAAACTGTTAACCAGGAGTAACAGTGACACCCTTGTCCTCCTGATGATACTCTCTTTCAGAGACTGCTCACCAGTGCTGATGTTAGCAAACCTTTTCCTCTTAATGATACTCTCCCTCAGTGACTGTAGCACCAGGGCTGTATTGACACCCCTAGTCCTGCAAATGAATCTCCCTCCCTCAGACATTATGCTAAGGGTTATATTGACAACCATGCTCAACGAATGCTACACTGATATGCCTTCTCACGTACAGTTTGGCAATAGTCCTATTACACACATTCCCTTCTAATGATCCTCCCTCTCACAGAATCTTATCGTACGGTTATATTGACACCCCAGTTCACCAAATTATTTTCCCTCGAACAGATTTCTCGCTAGGTGTTATGGTGACTTGTTCGCAATGATATTTCCCTCTGCAGACTGCTCTACAGGGGTTACAGTTCGATGATTTACCTCACAGAAGTACTCTATCTAATAGCCTGTCATCGGAAACATTCCAAGCCACTACGTCACAGGGATGGCATTTCTTTCCCTCAGTCAGACCCCAAAAAGTCGCTGTGCAGAGAAGCTCATTGGGGCAATTCCAAGATTTACAGCGCTAGCCGCTGCTGCGCCCACCCTCAGCATTCTCCTCTCCAAGGGTTGCATATCTACAAATAAACTCAATGCATATTAGCTTCCAAACTCGAAGGTCTTGCCTCCCTCCTTCCTCTTGGGGCGCATTTTCTCCACAGAGCTGCAACAATATGCCAAGCGAGGAAATATGGCCCGCATTCGAAGAACTAAACAGGAATACGGAAGAAACATTTTCTTCTGTCTTGATTCATGCATATAAAGCGATGGTGTATTGTGTAACCGGAGCCTCCTGAACACTTGTTAACCCAATTATGTTGTATCACCCGGGCCCCTCAACATTTGGGAACCAAATAAATAAAGTGGTATCCAAGCCTCCTCTACACTTGTCAAACGAAAGTTTAATGTGTTACTCATGCCACCTCCACACTTGTTAACCAATGGTTCAATGTGTGGCCCAAACCTGCTCACCACTTGTCAGCCGATGGTTTAATGTGTTACCCAAGTCTCCTCAAAACTTGTTAACCGATGGTTCAATGTGTTACCCGGGTCTCTTCATCACTACTTAACAGATGGTGAAATGTGTTACTTGCATCTCCTCAACACTTGTTGAACGATAATTCAATGTTCTAACCGGGCGTTCTCAGTACCAGTTAACCGACTATTTAATGTGTTTCCCTGGCCTCCTCATCAGCTATTGAACGATGGCTACCGACGGGTCTACGTGTTACACGGGCCTCTCCAACGCTTGGATTTTGTTAAATAGTGGTATCATTATTACTGGACGTTACTCAAATATATAAATCCAAGTAATTCATCTTTTCTCTTTTACTCCTAATGATGTGAATGGAATCTCGATACCAACAAAGACGCTTTAAACATATTGAAACAACACGTCGTCTTAATGATCAAGAGACTAATGAACAATGCGTACCCCGACTTGGGTCGACCCTCCTCTCCTGCTAGAGGTCTGTGGCATTCTGCTACCAAAACCCCCACGGGTCGCTATGCCTGGCGCTAAATTCTTTTATAGCTAATGTCAAATCAGCCTCTTTCATCTCCGCCAACAGTCACATCAGCCACAAGTGGTTCCGACTACCCAACTTCGGTACAGTTTTTTAACAGCGAACGTTCATAACATTTTTCAGTCAGACCAGCCAGTCGTACCCACCACTGTCATATCAGCCATGAGTTGTTCCACCAACCGAACTAAGGTACCATTTTATTGGTTATCTCTTTAATGAAACTTCTCTTTCGCAGCCTAACCTAACCTACGGGTTAGTGTTTCTAACCAGCGGGACAAAGGTACGTATTATTCTAGGGTACGTAATGCAATTTTTTTTTGCGGCTATGGCAGTGTCTGGTTCTGACAATGGGCTGTATTGAAGTGGCGCGAACGCTGTGTTCCCACTCTCACTGGGGTCGACCCTCCTCTCATGCTTGGGAGCTGTGGCATCCGGCCACCCCAACATCGACTTTGGTTGACCCTCCTCTCTTATTAGAGAGTTGTGGTATCCTGCTGCCTCTACCTCGACTTGGACCGACCATCCTTTCATGATAGAGGGCTGTGGCATGTTGACACCACTACTCCGACTTGGGTCGACCCTCTTCTCTTGATAGAGGTCTATGGCATCCTACTATAACTGTTAACGCCACCGACAACAGCCGCTTCTGGTACGACGAATATGTCCTTGCAACGACGTCTACACCGTCTAATCGAAATTATTTTTGAACTATACTGTATTCTGACACGGTGCTTCTGCACCTTCCTACGGGTGACCTGTCTATCTCAATGCATTTCTCCTGTCTTATCAGTCGTGTCTCAATGCGGTCAGTACGTGTCTTCCAAGCTATTCACACATCAGTAATATTTTATTTTGAATTTTTACGAAATCATACAAATATATGAATGTCATTTACCAACCATTGATGCGGTTATCCACAGTCAGCTTTTTCGACCGAAACTAAGCCGGCTTCAATGCTCTTATTCACAGAAGGCAACTGAACGCCAAACATGGCTCATATTTTTGAGGGCCAAGAAACTCGTGTAAGAAAGGTGCCTCGACGGCGTCATTCTACCCCATATTAGTTTTCCTCAAACTCTAGGAAAAGGTATGCGTTATACTTTAACGTTCACTTTATTTACAAGGATATTCTGCTAGTATATTTGCAACATAGATTAATCATAATAAGAAGGCAGACTGTTCAAATTATTAGCTAACGATGCCCGATTCTTACTTGGTATTGTTAAAAAACTACCTTGTAAAGAAAGTGTTTCCTCATTTATACAATTTAGAGAAAATACAGTCAGTATCACTACCACCATATTGTATTCTTGCCGTTTTTTCATTCGTATAGTCCCCTTTGAATGGGCATAAAACAGAAAATGACTTTTGCACCTCAAATAAATCGAAATCGAATTTATTACAGTTAGAAGATTGGAAAATGTCACCTGTTCGTCGAAACAAGGCCTGCTCGAAGGGGCTAGGAACCGTCAGAGCTGAGCTGCGTAAGAAGGATTTTTTTTCTTTTCGTACTTATATCTGTTTGCAATGAATAGAATGATGCAGGATTATATGGAAGATATTGCAATTTGACGGTACGGTGTTTTCGACGAAGTACGTTTGTAGACTCACTGATATGCCGGGGAAAGATCTGCCGTCGGCGTCGGTCTGACGCCGCATTGAGGGTGAAAAGTAGAAATAAAGCGCCGTATTTCCTTTGTCTACAATGTCTTGAGTTGGCAATACGCCTTCACAAAATTACAGGTTTTTAATAGAACGACAATGTTCGAGCGAAAAAAACTCCATCGTTGATTATTGTGAGTAGAAAGAGCTATTGAGAATGGTTTGAAGTGTGCTCGATGTGCCTTTCAGATTTTAACGAAAAAACGCAGTGGCTTCAATGATTTTATTTTCTAAGTTTAACTGAAGTAACTGTTAATTTTGATTCGTACTTCCATGTTACTTTTTAATAATTGTTTGCAATGTTTAAATATCATGCAATTCATCGTTGAACTGTGGATGTGTCTGACAATGTTTTCAAATATTGTCGGCGATGAATACTCATTCAACGTTTCATAAACTCTCTTCGTTTAAACTCCAAAAACTTTTATGAAAGACAGTCTGGATTGTAACCGATAATTCAGACCTGGAAGTCCGTCTCAATTCCCCAGATTACATTTCTTCCTTCACTACGATAAAAAAAAACGGGCAGGGGCCATTCTTAGTTCACAAATATCTCCGGCCAATCGGTCACGTACCGCGGAGTAGATGTGGCGGCGTCAGATCGACGATAATATTGCATACAGGTGGATGAACGTCCAACTATACATTCTTCAATTACGTCCAACTATACATTCTTCCATTACCCATCGACTAGGGCGGACTGGGTAACAGTTGACAGGATTCCAGGCCGTGTTTTGATCAGACAATGCTTCAAAACATTCATTGCTCTGCTACAACCGATCGCAAGAGCGGCTAATTGTGTTTGCAAAGGCATTCACATTATTTAATGACTCTATTAGACTGGACGGTCTATCTTCACGCATTTCCTACCACAAATTAACCCCATCATACTTGTTTTACGCTATTTATTTCAATGTCGTGCGTATTTCCAGGTGTACACGTTCTTGACCCATCAAACATGCGTGGCTTAAGAAAAGAGATCCGTATTTTTCAACGGAGTTAATGTTTAGGGTATCTGAAATTTTGTTGATGTTAGACTAAAACCATTGCATAATATATTGATTCAATTTATACTCGGTGTAGCTTATAGAAATAAAATTAACGGAGAGAAATCCTGAATTGCAATCCGATCCAAATTCCCGGGACTCTTCCTTTCTTATGTTGAAAAAATATATTGAAGCTCTGATGAAGCTGTACTCTACTTAACTCAACTAATCAGTTTTATATGATGGAAATTCTGTAGATTCTCCAATATATTATGTAATTTAATAGAATTTTCATATTTTGACGTTGAAAAATGTCCATATTGCAAGTATGAGTGGATGTTTACTTAAGAATGTTTTTTTTTGTCGAAGGGACTAAAATACATTTCCTTCTTAGCCCCACCGTCTCATAATACATTTCCCACACACCAAATATGTGCATTGTGAGCAATGTCGCTCAGCAAGGTTATGTAAACGTTTGGAAAAAGCTGTCAAAATACCGGAAAAAATTTAAAGGTCCAGTAAACATTGAAATAATATTCGCCATCTAAATACAGTTAACGAATGTACGAGTGGTCGACTTCAAAATATCCAAATATTGAAATAAAAACATCAATATTTTCCGGTAAATTTTTAGGGCGCAACTAAGTACATAGCAAGAAGAACTGCTAGGAAGCGCAGTGCCGCCACTAACCACATAGCAAGAGGAACTGCTTTGAAGATCAGTGCACCAACGAACTCAACAGCCAGGAGAACTGCTAGGAAACGCAGTGCAGCCACTAACCCTAGACCAGAAGACTTTCTTGGAAACGCGTTGCAACAACTAACCTGAAGAAAAGAGAACTACTAAGGAGCGGTGTGCAGCAACTAACCACAAAGCAAGAGGAACTGAAGGGGACCCCCGTGCAGCAACTAACCACATAACAAGAGGAACTGCAAGGGAGCCAAGTGCAGCAACTAACCACAAAGCAAGAGGAACTGCAGGGGACCCCCGTGCAGCAACTAACCACATAGCAAGAGGAACTGCAAGGGAGCCAAGTGCAGCAACTAACCACAAAGCAAGAGGAACTGCAGGGGAGCCCAGTGCAGCAACTAATCACAAAGCAAGAGAAACTGCAGGGGAATCCAGTGCAGGAACTAACCACAAAGCAAGAGGAACTGCAGGGGAGCCCAGTGCAGCAACTAATCACAAAGCAAGAGGAACTGCAGGAGAACCCAGTGCAGGAACTAACCACAAAGCAAGAGGAACTGCAGGGGAGTCCAGTGCAGCAACTAACCACAAAGCAAGAGGAACTGCAGGGGAACCCAGTGCAGCAACTAACCAAAAAGCAAGAGGAACTGCAGGGGAACCCAGTCAGCAACTAACCAGAAAGCAAGAGGAACTGCAGGGAGCCCAGTGCAGCAACTAACCACAAAGCAAGAGGAACTGCAGGGGAGCCCAGTGCAGCAACTAACCACAAAGCAAGAGGAACTGCAGGGGAACCCAGTCAGCAACTAACCACAAAGCAAGAGGAACTGCAGGGGAGCCCAGTGCAGCAACTAACCACAACGCAAGAGGAACTGCAGGGAAGCCCAGTGCAGCAACTAACCACAAAACAAGAGGAACTGCAGGGGAGCCCAGTGCAACAACTAACCACAAAGCAAGAGGAACTGCAGGGGAGCCCAGTGCAGCAACTAACCCCAAGTCAAGAATAACTGCTCAAAAGCTCACAGCAGCAACTAACTACGATGCAAGATAAACTATTGTGAAGCGCAGGGCAGAATTAACCACAAAGCAAGAAGAATTGCTAGGAGCGCAGTTCAGCAGCTAACCAAGAAGAAATAAGAACTGATGTGGGAGTGCAATGCAGCTACTAGCCACGAAGCATGAACAACTACAAAGTCAGATGGGCGTTGCTAGGCATTCGACTGCAGATGGGCGTTGCAAGGCCTCTCACAAACGGATGGCCGTTGCTAGGTGGCAGTCAAACAGATGGACGTTGCTAGGCATCCGATTGACAGCTGGGTGATAGGCACCCCTCAAACACTTTGGCGTTGTTGGGTATCTGACTAACATATCGGGGATGCTCAGCATCCAACAGATAGATGGGCGCTGCTAGGCTTCCGAAAGACAGATGGGTTGCTGTTCGGCATCCGAAAGACAGATGGGTGCTGCTAGGCTTCCGACGGATATATGGGAGTTGCTAGGCATACAGATAGACGATGCAAGGCATATAATCGACTATTAGGCGTTGCTAGTCGTACAACTCCCTACTCCTATCAAAGAAATAGAGGCCCATGATTTCTCCACTCAATCAGTCGTCTAATTTATGAAACAATATCTTCTTCAACTGAGGACTTCATGCAATTACCATGAATCTAAATTGCGGGCATTACTAACTCATCATCAAGGTTTACTATTGCATAGACTGTGCTGTGAAGTAGAATGTGCGAAGACAATAATTCTATAAATGCTTTAAAATTAATAATAAAATATTGCCTCGAACAGCGGGAGAATTTATTTAATTTATCCGCTCGTCTCAAACTTGCCTGAGCTCCTCCACTCGACGCTGACCGCTCTTCGTCTCTTTTTGTTCATCGATCGCAAATGGACCTCCAAAAGATTATGCTTGATTTAAAAGTTTGCTATGACGAACATTTATATCAAAAGTTCCAGCCAAGCCTGTCGTGGAAGTTTTCCTTATTGATCATCATCATAAGGACTCAGAACATTGGAAAATGAGAATGTGAATGGGGGTAATTTAATGCGCTGAGTAAACGAAAACTTGTTTGAGATAACGAACTTTAGGACAGGATCATTTGCAGACGTCTTCTGTCCATGATAAGAGGCTCTCAACCGATGATACTATGTTATTCGTCTCTTCCAAGTTTAGTATCGGGGAAAGAAATCAAAAGCATCAGCAAAAATCTTCGCCTCCTCCCAAATGATATATCATTGTTATCCGCACTATTGCTATCCGCACCTACGAAATACGCATGTAAATGCGAGAGTTATATTAATATTGAACAGGAAACATTGATGTACCCATCACACGCTCATTCGCGAATCCAGCCAACAGTTTGTGAAGAGTGCAGGATCCCAATTGCATTTTTTAATACCGTGTCGCACTATCAGAGTTTTGTTATTCTATCATAAGAGAAAAAGTGATTGAAACGATACTGAATCAGAGTGGGAAGACTTCGTTCGTAATTATTTAGGGTCGAAATGGGAAGTGATCTTTATGACATTCTCATGGTAGTTATCAGAAGCACAGGAACCGATCTATGAATCACTGCTCTTTTCTACCACTGACATACAATAGTATGAGATTATCTGAAAGGATTCAATGAGCTGGACCCGTTCGTAGCTGGCTGTGATGATTGTAATGAGAATTCGTTCGTAGCTGTTTGTGATGATTGTAATGAGAATCTGTTCGTAGCTGGCTGAGATGGTTGTAATGAGAATCCGTTCGTAGCTGGCTGTGATGGTTGTAATGAGAATTCGTTCGTAGCTGGCTGTGATGATTGTAATGAGAATTCGTTCGTAGCTGGCTGTGATGATTGTAATGAGAATCTGTTCGTAGCTGGCTGAGATGGTTGTAATGAGAATCCGTTCGTAGCTGGCTGTGATGATTGTAATGAGAATTCGTTCGTAGCTGGCTGCGATGATTATAATGAGAATCTGTTCGTAGCTGGCTGTGATGATTGTAATGAGAATTCGTTCGTAGCTGGCTGTGATGATTGTAATGAGAATCTGTTCGTAGCTGGCTGTGATGGTTGTAATGAGAATCCGTTCGAAGCTGGCTGTGATGGTTGTAATGAGAATCCGTTCGTAGCTGGCTGTGATGATTGTAATGAGATTTCGTTCATAGCTGACTGTGATGGTTGTAATGAGAATCCGTTCGTAGCTGGCTGTGATGGTTGTAATGACAGTAATGGAGTCAACCGTTTGCATCGACTTCCGAAAGCGCTTACGTCTTTGCGTATTGTTGACAATTCCGTACTGATTCAACTCACTTGGAGCAGGACTGATAACACCGAGAGTATTTTTTCAGTGACAGATCAGTATTGTTTTTTGAAAGTTGAAAGTTGAAGTTGAAAAGTCAAATTCACCCTTCAAGCACAATGCTCACAGTATTGTTGGAGTCGCATTTGCTTCTGTTTCGAATTTGTTACGAAACACATGACTTTGGGCTTATCAATGAACACTTGATAAGACGAACGCACATAACATGTGTTCAACTTTGGACTAAAATATCTCCAATTTCGATAAACTTCTCACCGAGAGGTTCGCGCGTTCTTTACTTGACTAAAAAAAACATGAACAATTATCTAGCTAATAGACTATTGAAAGGGATGGTGAGTAGCAACTATACATATTAAGTTAGTTGCTAATCATATGAAAATCTGACGATCTCCCTCCTATATATGCCATGCTGGAGGGGGGGGGGAGGGATTATTTTAGGTATTTCCAAACAATATTTTACTGATGAATATGACAGCTGGGCTTCGTCGTTTCCCCGATGTCTCACCTCGACCGCAGTTACGGTCGTCATCGGCCGTGATTTGAGCTTGCTGCTGGACAGACTACTGTCGACGCAGGTTACCCAGTTGCGAGGACAGACCTTTCATGTGAAACACATAGAACGGGATTTGCGCCACATCACTTGCACAGTAAATTGAATACTACATTATATATAAGCCGTGCTTTATACGGAGGAATCAGAGTATGTCTCGAATTAAGTAGCATTGTTTGGTTTGATATATGTAT
>SDVV010001567.1:0-25327 GCA_016164225.1 Gammarus roeselii
ATATACATATAAATATATACATATATATATATCTATATATCTATGTTAGCGTCAGCAATTTTTATGTTCGGTTTTACTGTTGGGATAAGATTTTGTTTATAGTGTTGGATGTGTTGCTCTTACCATTTTCGTCTATTATAACGAATATTGAATGAATCTACTCTAACATATTTACTACAGATCTGTGATGTAAGGTCCGCAGTCAACAAGATCTAGGATATAAATCATGTCTAAGGTACATAATTAGCGAAATATATATAAATGTGCGACAACATAGATCAAATATCAATTAATGCAAACATGGTTAACATACACTGCCAAATACAATAATACCGAGGCAACCTAACCTATTCTAACCAAGAGTTATGTTTTTTTATTCAAGTTTGATGCTTATGTATGATATTGATATGTACGAAACTCTCCACTTGGGCTATATATTTAACATGTCAAAAGCAGTTTGAATATATTTCTACAACTGATCCATTAAATATCCTTTTGCAGATGTTTAGAGTACAGAATTTTCTCGATATCTCTGTTACATGCTTGGTTGAGACTCAGCAGGTAGGATCCAGGAGAACTAATGCACTTCAATTTGTTACATTTTTTAATGTGGAACAGTTTCAAGCGTTATTAGGTTTAATGATCTAGTCATGCTAACCAATTCAATCTATAAATGTATACTTTCATTCAATTTTGATGGTTATGTATGATATTTAGTCATTATTTTGTGCGATAAACATATCAAATACCCTCCACACGGCTCTATTTTACGTAGCTTTTTTTAATGTCACACACCAGGTATACACATATACTTGTACATGCAAATACAGGGGCGTTAGTGTCACAGTGTCGGCACATGTGTCCACACGATACATATATACAGGGTCGTTAACCACACTGTTTCGCCACATGTGTCGACACAATACGTCAGGGTCGTTAGCCTCACTGTGTCGGCACATGTGTCAACACCATGTAAACATTTACACACTTTTTTTGCAGAAAGGGTTACCAAACTCTGCCAGATGCATTAATATCTAGGCAACCTAACCTAATGGAACCAACTTAACCATGAATTATGTGTAATCGTTCGAGATTTTTCCTGCGTACATATGATACTTATTAATTGATTTATGATATATTAATATCAAATCCCTCCACATAGCTCTACATTTTGATCTAACATTTGCCGTTTTGATATCCACTTTCAATTTTGATCTTGCAGATTTCATCCATTTTCATATGCAAATTACACCGTTTGTTTTGATTGTCATACATTTTTTCATATGATTTTTGATTTTTACATGTTATTCACACCCATCAAAACCTAAACCAAACCTTATATACGGTATTCAGTCATTGTTATATACATATGAAGCCCTCCAAACGAACCTAAATAACACTTTAATCTATAGGTTATTTATTTCGCTGTCACTCTCAACCCATATTTGTTAGCAGAGAGGACACATTTTCGAACTTAGATGGTTCGAATGTTACAGGTAATTCATATTATTTTTGATTTGACACAATTCTACATCACTTTAACATATTATTCACACCCATCAAAACCTAAACCTATCCTTATGAACGGTATTCAGTCATTGATATATACATGTGAACCCCCCCAGACGACTCTAGAAATCACTTTAACATACATGTTTTTTATTTCGTTGTCACTCTCGACCCATATTAGTTAGCAGAGAGGTCCCATTTTCAAACTTGGATGGATTGAATGCTACAAGTAATTCAAATTTGTATCCAGTTTCATACAAAGGGACACATGGTCTCACACCATGTTTTTTCTTATTTTACTTCAATATCTACACTTGGGCTCTACAACCTTTGACGACTTGCATCTCTGATTTACAATTTCTTTCCTATCATTTTCATACTCTTGTCCATGACTTCGTTTCAAGATCTGATCGGTCTCTGAAATATACCCTACCAATCTGTAACACATCTAGATCATTTACCTCGAGATAGGTTTCTGGCATCATTTTACGCCTTGAAACATATTCTTCTTCTGATTTCGACAATTCGATGTTACCTCCGACTGACACGATGTTTGCAATTCATTACTCAACCTTTGAGTTTAGGATATTATAAACATTTCATTGAGGATTTACATAGTTTTATTAGTATTTATTAGTGTTTATTACAGACCTTGCTGGCAACATCGATGGCACCTACCTCGTTCTTTGATTTGAAACAGCATGGTTCGTATATCCAACCATACCCACAGTCACTATATTTCAGTTTCTCCTCAAAATCCATCATATAATCCAGCATATCTTTGTTGCGAATACCGCAGGCTGTTCCGTGCCCTTGAGTCCACAAATGTAGTTCTTCTTCTTCTTGAACCTTTATTATTCGAATCTCCTCAAATTCGATGTCATTCTGTTCTTCATTATTGAGGAAATGTTGCATACGTTCCAGATTTTCTTTGGTTCCTAGGTAAAATCCGTTTCCCAATACCTCAGCTTTATTACAGTCATGATGATTTTCCACTTGGATCATATCGATTTCGAGATTTGCTTCCTTAGTTTCCCTAAGCTTTGTTACATAAGACTGTGACGCGTCGACATCAGTTACCCAAAGCCGACTTTTTTTTCCTGCATCCATATATGAATGATATCTCCCACTCGTATCATCTTCAATCCGACTTGTATCATCTTCGGAAATTCCTTTTTCCAACACTTGTTCATAAATTTTTGAGATACGAATAGTTATTTTTGTTTATTCTATGACGAAACGTATGTCTTCGCTTGATCTCAACGTAACACTGACTCCATTATCGGTATGCAGCTAGCTATTATAAGTTGATTACATGTTGTTTTTCGCAAAACATTAGTCCTAACATTATTCACCTAGGTCATCAACAGTGTATGTATGTATGTGTATATGGCTGTGTACGTATGTGCATGTGTATGTTCAAGCGTATACTATACGTGTTACATGAGCTGAAAAATGTTTGACAAAAAATTTAAATTCAAAATTTCAATAAAATTTCAAATTTTTGAGGGATAGCACCTCACTTAATTAGCCAAGTTATCACTTCAAAAGACCGACTTGGCTCTGCCATCCCTCGAAAATGTAAAATTTTATCTAAATTTTGAATTTTGAATTTTATGTCATACATTTGTTTTACCTCATGTAACACGATTGTTAAGTTATCCATTTGCGTATTAACTCACTGATCACACTTCTTCAATCACAAACACGTCAAATAACTTTTTAAAACGCTATACCTCATTTTCAATAAGTTGCAGACGTGTCTGTCATCTCTTTTAACTCTCTGTTCCGGGATGGAGTCTGAGGATTCCACAATGAAATAATAAATTCTTTTTGAGGAACTGCTTCGAGGGCATAATCAAAGTCGGTTTAATTCTAACATTTAAGGGTTGATGGTATGAGATTTCTATTATGATCCTCCGCATTTAGAGAACACTTTAAAAGCATCGTTTCTGGTACTAGTGATTGCTAAGCCTTTATCCAGAACATTTGCGCAATGACATCTGTTCCAGACTGACCACCGAGAGGTGTTGTATTTTATCCCAGTGTAAGGCTCGTGTTTTCACGGCTATCAGCATCAACGATTGACGTCATTGCTTCACTCACTCCATGGAGTGAGGAAGGGGGCATTCAATAATGAATTTCCGTACTTTGGCCGCCATGTCTGGATTATGTCGGCTAAACCAGTGTGTGTGGCAGTTTCAAGCTTGTGTCGTACCTGGCATCACAAACCGTGACAATCAGGCTCTTCTGTTCACAAGCATTTACTAGCGACAACTTTAAAAGTCGTCGGCGGCGCCGGTACATTATAATATTAAATTCTACCTGATGTATTTCTTTTTCAACCATCCATCAATAAAAAAAATTGAAAAGGTTGATGAAAAATGATATTATAACGTTACATTTTGGGGCTGATTGGGTAAAAATAAATTACGTTGCAATTAGTAATAGTGCTGCTTGCCAGACTTATTCGTTGCCGTTATTCTGATTAACTCACTGGAAAACCTCATTTCCGTAAATATCACACTTACATACACATATAAATACGCATGATTGTGAACCAACTTTTTTTGATAGCTGATGTTTCTGACTCCACTGGTGTTGTTTTTTTTTTGGGGGGGGGGGGGAATAATCTACAAATCTGGCAGAACCTATTGGTCCTCACGGAGAAAAAGGAAGTGATATCACAAGTAGTATAACAGGCGCCGCCTCTCCAGGGTTTGATAAGCATTCTTTACCGATTGTTGGAAAGACCTAAGAATTTAGCAAATACTGGTATCACTTATACCAATTGAATGTGTTTGAATGCATAGTTTCTATCTTAGAATTTATTTGAGACTATTGCAGCTTCAAAATTACACCTGCTTCCCTCATTTCCGGACTTACGATACTAGCCTACAACTGTCATATATCAATGTTAGTGTCATGCCTACATGTGTAACAAAGGAGGCTTCTGGTACATGACGGCTGCTAATAAAAAGTTATTCGTTGATTAGGCATGCGCAGACAAGGAGGTCGTCGCTCAGTTGTAGTTTAGTCGCTGTAAGACGACGCTCGAAACTGACCATAATAACTCCGATGAAACGTGCTCGTCCCATGTCGTGCTTGCGGGCGAAAGTGACGTCATATCGAACGTACATATGTATGCACGAGATGCGTAGACGTGAAGTGGTATGTGTCAGTAACGAAGAGGAAGGAACCTAGAAGTTCAGTCAATATTAGTCAGATTCGACCCCGTCCTGTCAAAAGATTGTACTCGCTCCCGAAGACCTCCCCCGTGAAACTATTACTCTCGTAATCCCACTACATGCCCGTGTTGCCACATATTCCCATTCGCTAACTATCGTGTGTAAACAAATATGTCTCTTATAGACAACGTGTGTGTCATTAAAAATGCTCTGTCTACAATATCGTAGCATATAACATTGGCGACCATATGAAGAATTCAGTGTAAACGTATATGTGAAAATTCAAAAAGTGCAAACATTGAAAATGCCTGAATAGAATGGACAATCGCAGAAGATGTTTCACCCGACTACGGAAGTCATCGAAGACTTCTTGGCGCGTTTTAAGTTTCAAAACTACCGAGCCCTGAAGGCCTTAAAGGGTGATAAGAAGAAAAAGGGTCACTGCTGGGATCCGCCAAAAAACATCAAACCAAACAGTATAAAAGAGGCAACATACGACGAGTTGACTGCAACTCTGACAACACACGTAGAAACCAAAACTTAGGTCACCGTACAGAGTAGATGGGGGGCAATATTTGGTAAAAAATATGCTCAACTAAGTGACAAGACGAACGCTTTTTAAAAGGCATAAAGTTCTGACGATAAGGAGCAAAGTTAAAATAAACAAAGAAACTGCCTTCGTCCAAAAACTGTTATGCGAATGTGGAACGCGTAATCAATTGAACTTGTACAAAGTTTAATTTGTGCAAATTACCGAAATTTAAGATAGGGAAAGCCGTCTCAAATTTTCCACCTAGGAATTGTAGCGTCTTAAACAAACACAACACAGACGAGGCCCACTTTCACATGAAAGGGGGAACCAATTCTCTCAACTGTCGCTATTGGTCAACCACTAACCCTTTTGAAAGGTATACTCCAGTCTGCATCCTAAACGGAAGACGGTCTAGTTTTTTATTTGGGAAGCTGGCATAATCGAACCACTCATCAATTCTGGTCTGTATTGATCGTAATGAACATTGAAGTAGACGTCATCTTCGTGCAAGATGCTCCTCCTTATTTCGCAGGAGTTGTCTAGGACTGGTTCAACATGATATTCGTAAACAGATGGATAGGCCGCGGAACCACGGAGACACGAATGTTGCATGGCCTCCTCGTTCAGCAGATTTGACTCAGTGCGATTTGTTCTTGCCGAGCTATATCAAGTCGAAGGCTTACACAACACGTCACGAAGCCTAGAAATGAATCGTATCACGGACGCATTCGACCAAATTTATGGGGATACACTGAATAAAATGCTGAAGTATTTTGAAAAGCGACTTCGACGACTAATCCAGAGGGAAGGTGGTCGGTCATATTGAGGTGTGGTCGGAATTTACCTTCGATCATTACACGACCGTTTTACCTTTTTGCAACTTTCGTATATTTAATTGTAAATATTGATCTTAATCATGTTAGGATATTTGGAAATTTTAAGGCTTCAGACCTTAAACACCAAATCCAGACTGGTGATATTGGGGGCATTTGTAATATGAATAAAACGATTTACCTTAAGGTTTTCATCGTTAAATGTGTGCGGCATCTTGATGGTCCGAATAACGTTCACAGTGATAGTCATTTGAGTTTATATTTTCTATAACTAAACTACCTTAATTCCCTACCTCATAGTAGGTTAGTCTACAACTATCACTACGTCACTGATTAATAACTAGTCGGGATTAGTCAATATAAACTTAACGTTTATTCAAGATCTTGGGCGCATTATCTATTTTGTTGGACCTCGCGGGTCTAACACGTCCGCTCGCACTGACTTTACCAAAACAACAACAGCCCCCTCAGGCTGGGGGAGCCAACCCTTCTGCAAACAACGCCATCTAACGGTGGCGTTGGTAGGCTTATTTGCTTACATGGCTCCGACCATGTTTTAACGCTTCCACTCGAAAGATTATGTCTAGCTACTGTACTATAATATTCCTCATTATCTCATACATAGATATTCAGTGTGAACGTTACTTATTTGCATTACTTCATTCTCATTGACCTATACTACTTCAGACTTGATTGTTTACACGTCTAGAAATGATTCGAGAGAAACGAAACGGAGTACAGCGGTTGAAAGATCGGGGATGAAGGGGGTGGGGCTTTTCCCCTACCCTCACCCTAGGAATGCCAACCGACGACCACCAGACTTCCTCCACGAATCGAATACACACATGGGTTAACAATGGAATGTCTTAGATGGCAGGGTATGAGAAATGTTTCCCACACACTCCCACCTTAAAAGAAGGCGTATTGGCACTTATTGTAGCTGAGTGGCAATACGCCGACGAACGGTCAAGGCTGCCTTCCGAGTTGGTCGGGCAGCGTTTGCCTCGTTTGCACCTGTGGGAATGGGAATGTCCCCGGTGTCGTTGACGGTGGAATGCGCTCCGTTTCCACGCTCGGTGCTTAATTGATGGGGCGATGTCAAGTTTTGACTCTGCGACTCTGGTGGACCCCCAATGGGCTCCACCGCTTGCACCTCTATTGGGTACAGCAGATTCACCGGTCGACTGATGGTGCATCCACGAGTTTTGAGTTTCACGCTTCTCACGTGACCGTCTTTACCTGCGTGGGTCTCGATGATCCTTCCCAGACTCCATAACAGTCTGGGGCCCTCATCGTGAATCTGAACTATGTCACCCACCTTTGGTGCAACGATTTCCCTGGCATCCATGGCATGATGCCGCAGTATGGTTAGCTATTCTTTTCTAAACCTTGTCTGGAAACGATGAAGAATCTTCAGTACATTCCTTTGACGTCGTGTTAGAAGCTCTGCTGTAAACATAGAGAGATCTAGCTCTTCCTCGGGGTCCAGTGTTACCACTGGCGCGCTGTCCAGACGATATCCGAGCATCAGCTGGGATGACGTGAGGGGTTGATAATCATCAACTGAGTCTGAGATAGAAGTTAGCGGACGATCATTGAGGTCCGTTTCTATCTCGCAGAGTACAGTGCGTAGCTCATCTTCCGTCACCATGGCTCTGTGTAACGTTTTCTGTAGACAAAGCTTGACCATCTTCACGATCCTCTCGAAGAAGCCTCCGAACCAAGGGGCCCTGCTAAGGTTGAAATGCCACTTGCATTTGTTTTGATTCAGAGTGCTCCGAACTCTTTGATGTTCCTCCCAACTCTGGAGTATTTTAGCGGAGCTCACAAAGTTTGATCCATTGTCACCAATTAACATTATGGGATAGGAGTGACGAGCAGAAAACCGTTGAAGAGTTCTCAAGAAGGCTTCTGCAGACAGATCCTTAGCAGCCTCCAAGTGTACTGCCCTGGTGGATGCACACGAGTACGGTGCGATGTACCGTTTTTCGATTCGTGTCCCCTCTTTCACATAAAGGGGACCGGCATAGTCCACACCTGTTACAGCGAATGGACGAGATTGACTCACCCTGTGCCCTGGAAGGGGAGGGGTTGGTGGTCCACGGTAGCGTGTCCCACATTCTCTTCTGCACTGCATGCAATTCTTTATGGCTTCTTTGTTTTTTTGCCTAACCCTGGATATCCACCATCGTTGACGCAGGCTGACCACGACGTGGTTTATTCCCATGTGATGCTTGACATTGTGTTCTTCTTCAATGATCATTTTTGTGATCCTATGTTTGGTAGGTAGCAGGATGGGATACTTCACAGAGTCCTCAATCTCGGCCTCTGTGATCCTGTTCACCACCACTAGCTTGTCAGCTTTGATTATTAAATTTAACTGCTTCATTAATGGAGTGATACCCTTGGGACTTGGTTTGTGAAAGTATTTTATCTCCTCCGCAAACTCCTCTTTTTGGAGTTCTCTTACCACCCAATCTTTGGCCCATTCCATCTCATCGAGTGTAAATTTTTGTTCTTTACATTGTTTCTTTGACCTTCTATTGTTCTTACCTTGGTTTCTCATATTCAACTTCAGACACTCAATGAACCTCTTTACCCACCCAAAGGTGGTTATTAATTTTTTGAAAGTGCTACATCTGTTGGCTACTGATAGTAGGAAAGACTCTGGGGGTGGAATCTCTTCTGCACTATTTAGTGTCACACTTTGCACCTGTGCAGGAAAGTATTCCCACTCCTGGAGTTCCGCTATATTTTTTGGTTCGTGCCACCACAGGTGGCTCGACGTGAGCTTCCTTGGGTTGATTCCTCGAGTTATCAAGTCAGCTGGGTTTTAACTTGTATGAACATAATGTCAATTAGCGTTGGGAGAATTTTCTTGATGTCTGTCTTCCTGTTCTGCATGTAAGCTTCTAATGAGCCTGTTGGTGTATCCAGCCCAGTTCCACTTGACTGTCTGACCGCATGTGTATGGCCTCAACGTTTACTTCTTTTTCATCGGCTTCACATACATATTTAGTGAGCCTTGCTCCAATTAGAGCTGCCGTCAGCTCCAGTCTGGGAACTGAAAGTGTCTTCTCGGGTGCAATCCGTCCATTTGCCATCAATAATGTGCCCTTTCTATCACTGACTCCGTACACAGCTGCTCCATATGCTACTGTGAAAGCATCAACAAAGGTGTGTAGGGTCATTGATTTTCCTATCTCAGAGTTGCGTTTGACAGGTATGTCACCCATCTTGGTGAACTCTCCCTTCAGTTTTTCCCATTTGATAGCAATAGCTTCGCGGAGATCCTCATCCCAATCAACCTTTGATTGCCATATTTCCTTCATTAGGAACTTGGCCTTGATGGTGATGGGAGTCATTAATCCAAGAGGATCAAATTGTGCAGCAACAACTTCTTACCTCACCCAAATAATTTTTTTCAATTCAAATTGGGTGATCAATAGCTTCGTTTTATCATCCTGGAAAGCACGAAATTTCCTGAGGGCTTACTTTTGTCCTATTTAAATATATTCCAATCAACAGTGATGTTATTCAACTTCTTCGTGGCTTCATCCAACTTGAATTTGACTTTAAATTCAAATCGGATGGTCAATAGCCATCCTTTTGCAATAACTGAACTACAAATTGTCTTCAGGAGCCAACTTCTGTCCTATTTAAACAATTTGCAATCTAGAGTTGCCTTTTCTGTAAAACATTAATCCGGTTTGGAAGGACCATGTGGTCGGGATTTATCTTCGATCATTACCCGACCGTTTTACCTTTTTGCAACCTTCGAATGCTTAATTGTAAATTTTGATCTTAATCATGTTATGATATTGGAAATCTTTAGACTTTAGACCTTAAACACCAAATCCAGACTGGTGATATTGGGGGCATTTGTAATATGATTAAAACGATTTATCTTAAGGTTTTTATAGTTAAATGTGTGCGGCATCTTGGTGGTCCATAAGCGTTCACAGTGACAGTCATTTGAGTTTATATTTTCTATAACTAAACTACCTTAATTCCCTACCTCATAGTAGGTTGGTCTACAACTATCACTACGTCACTGATTAATAACTAGTCGGGATTAGTCATTATAAACTTATCGTTTCTTGAAGATCTTGGGCGCATTATCCATTTGTTCGGACCTCGCGGGCCTAACACGTCCGCTCGCACTGACTTTACCAAAACAACAACAACCCTATCAGGTTGGGGGAGCCAACTTTTCGGCAAGCAACGCCATCTAACGGTGGCGTTGGTAGGCTTATTTGCTTACATGGCTCCGACCATGGTTTAACGCTTCAACTCGAAAGATTATATCTAGCTACTGTACTATAATATTCCTCATTATCTCATACACAGATATTCAGTTTGAACGTTACTTACAGTATTTGCATTTCTTCATTCTCATTGACCTATACTACTTCAGACCTAATTGTTTACACGTCTAAAAATGATTCGAGAGAAAGGAAACGGAGTACAGCGGTTGAAAGACCGGGGATGAAAGGGGTGGGGTTTTTCCCCTACCCTCACCTCAGGAATGCCAACCGACGACCACCAGGCTTCCTCCACGAATCGAATACACACATGGGTTAACAATGGAATGTCTTAGTTGGCAGGGTATGAGAAATGTTCCCCACATGAAGTAAGCAAATAGGTTGTCACAACAACTTGGTTATGCTAAGTTTTTGTGCAAAATAGATGAAAAAAATTATATTTGTTGTGTATAATTTTCTGCCCATTCCATAAAAGTGTAAATAGTAATAGGGATTTTATACCATGGACAGAAGGCCAAGACACTCTGTTATGTTGCCAGACTTGTATTTTTTTGTTGTTGTCAATGATCAGCTGGAAAACGTCATTCCCACATGTATAACTCAATAACTTTCCATTAACACTCACGTAAGCCAACAGAACAGAAAATATGCAGACCTGAGCTAACACTTTTAATTACTATCGATGATTTTGACCGCAGATTATCGTAAACAATTTCAATTACGATGTGTTGATCATATAAAGGCGTTCCCAGTTTGCTCAAATATTTGTTGTCATACAGGAAGACTTATTGCCAAAACAATGCGTCCGCTGCCCTGGCGACTTCTACTGGAAGTCCATCCTAACATATATGACGTCATTAGGCGTCCCTTCCTCGTCGACGGTGGAGGCGTGCGGTCTATAGCCATGACTGGCCATGAATGCGGTCACGGCAGCCTCCCCTTCTTTGACGTGGCGGTGCTCTACGGAGACCACCTGCCGAAAGAAGGCGAATTTTTTTTAAAATAAAATATCATTTAATGGAAGCACGATTATAATTTGTCGGGAACGGCAAAAATTTGTCCCCCATTTTAATCCCTTTGAATTGTCCTAGCGAATCAATGGATACATTTCAGAACTTTGTGGGAACTTTTGTTGACTTGAAATTATTGTTTTATTGATACGTGTTTAACCGGAGAACTTAGTCTCACATCAGTGCGTGAATAATAATAACACAAACCAAAGAGAATTGAAGCCTTCAGTACAGTAAACTTTTCTCCCGCCGAAGTTGTTGAATATATAGATAAATTAAAAGTCACAAAATCTCCAGGCAGACTAAGTTCATCCCAGAATTCTGTAAGAGAGTAAAAATGAAATCGCCGAACATTTATCAACATCTTCATCCAATCTCGCACAAATGGCACCTGTCCCTCGAAATGGAATGAGGCTAATATTACCCCAATTTTAATAACAGGAACCAAAATGCGTCTGGCAATTACCGTACAATTAGTCTCACCTCAGTCATAGGCAAATTGATGGAAATTTTGATCACTGATAAAAAAACAGAATTCTTAGAATCATAACAGTAGATAGGTAACACTCAGCACGGCCTTTAACGCAATCGTTCATGTCCTACAAGCCTTTTTTTTCTCATGAATATAATTGAATTTCACGACACGAAATCTCCGATCGATATCATTTTATTTGAATTTCAAAGGGCCTTCGATGAAGTCCCTCACAAACGCTTTGTTAGTAAATTGCACATCATCGGTATCCGAGGTAAGCTAAATAACTAGATAAAATGCTGTCTCATGAATAGACAGCAGTGAATCGTACTTAACGGAGCTTAATCCACTTGGTGTAAAGTTAAAAGCGGCGTGCCTCAAGGATCTGTGTTAGGTCTAGTTGCTGATGCTCAGAAGTAACGTACTCTCGAGCATCAGCAAGTCAGCAGACGATACTAAGCTAGAATGAAAAATGCAAACCAAACTTGAGTGTTAGCAGATTCAATTAGACTTGAACAAAATTGTTGATTAGTCAGAAAAAAGGTATATACAATTCAGACGACAAGTGTAAAGTTATGCACAGTGGTCATCATAACTTTGAACACGAAAATTCAATGTCCGGAACGAAAGTGACTCCTGTCACCGAAGAGAGAAATCTAGGTGTCATCATTAGTAACAACTCAAAAAGCAGCAAGCAATATAACGATGCTGCCAAAAAGGCAATGTAATGCTAGGCATGTTATCCCGCACAATTTCGTACAGGAGCAGAAACAGTATTCTCAAGTTATTTAATGCATTTGTAAGACCACACCTTGAGTATTCCGTCCAATTTTGGTCTCCATACCTTAGAAAAGACGTTATTAAATTAGAGTAGGCTCAACTAAGAACTACCAAATTTATCTCTTCGCTGCGCAATAAATCGTACGAAGACAGATTCGTGAACTCAACCTCTATTCGATAGAGAAACGTTGAGTCAGGTGACATGATAGAAGTGTGGAAGATAATGAAGAGTAAGGAAAACGTCAATGAGTGAATGTTTTCACTCATGATGCAAACGGAGTGACCAGGAATAACGGATACAATCGTTGGCAAGCGTTTCACACTCGATATCACGGGCAATTTCATCACGTATAGAGTTGTCGAGAAATCGAACAGATTTCCCGGGGAATTTGTAAACAGCGATTTAATCGAAACGTTCAAGTCACACCTTGACAAATTCTCCCAAAATCGCCGATAAATTACTCCCAGCTATAGCACTCTCACCAGAATATTCGTGAAAAGCGGTGTCCGGTATTGTCACTAGTACGTTAAAACGGTGCCCGGCATTGCTACCTGCTCGTTGCAAGACGGTGTTCAGCAATGACACCGGGCAGGCTAGGTTTTTACAAAAAATGAAACTCTGACAATCTCAGATCAACATCATGGGTTGGGGGCGTTTTCTTCATGTGCAGATTTGAGTTGTTCCAAGTATCATAGTTAATAAATGTTATTTCCGTCTGCAAACTTTCCCTTTTTTGGTCCATTAAAACAGAAAATACGCAGACACATGATGCTACCTTTGACGTTCTACTTCAGAACAAATCTTTTTACTATCAAAAGGCAACTCTATTTGAGTCCTAAGGCCTGTTGTTGTCTACTTACACTTGTAAACACTCGTAAACCTAATTCATCTGCGTCTCAGTAAAATATTTGCAGCCGCTAAAACGAACAAACTAATTTTAAAGGATGGTTGTCTTGCCAAAGACCGTTTGTTATTTATGGAAACATATGCAATATACTGATACAGAAAAAAAGTCAGAACGATTAGACGAACGGTGATCGAGATATGACCTCTTGATGTTGATGTTTCATGGCGTCGCGTACCCTGCAACTTCATGCAGAGATGTTTCGGAAACCCTTGGTTCGACAATTCTCAAGGATTCACAGTATCACTTCGTTCCATAAATCTACATTTTCGAGAGAAAAAATTGCGAGATGCTCGCTCGACGCTCAATATTTTTCTTATACCGGTACCGATACTACCTCTACTGGGAAATACCGTTACTGATACAACCGATCATACATAGAAATAACCAACACTTTTATCGATACCGATGCCAAAACTGATTCATTCATTATTATTTGAAAATTATTTTGAATACAAATTTCGAGTAACTAAAATCCCATATAGCATCAGAAAGTCTTCATGAAATCACATTTGAAAATTGAAATTCCTAAACATTTGTTCCTCTGACAATTATATTGCACTATTGATATGATAATATAATCAAATTATTACCTAAAGAATAAAATTTATAAAATTATACATTCCTGATGGTTTTAATTCGTTCGGGAAACTGTCAATTACATTTGTTTTCATCATCGCAACCCCTGCATGCTGATGTTCTTGACTTCAACGGATTCTCCTTGTTGAATACAAAACACCACGATGCCCTGGAATTTGGAACATTTATCATATCAGATACAGACACTAGGCCACATCCCCCAGAAAGGAGGGTGGCCGACGGCAAGGCGCACCTCACACCCTCATACGCTCACACTCCCACAACTTAGCCCTTTTGTGCTAAAGGGTCCGGCTGGTAGCCCCTCAACTTACACTCTGGGCCCCGAATGCACCGAGGAACCGTCGTCAGCAGCAAGGCCCGACAGTTTTCACTGTTTTACCCCCGCAAGGCATTTATCATAACATCTATGAATTATTTTTGGTTACAGTTCTATCTGTAAAGTATCAGTCACTGTTTGACGATATCGGTACCACCAGAAACACTGATACCACCAGATACCGTTACTTTGGTCCATATCTAATGCAATGCTAAATATATCATGGCAAATGATTAATCACTTTCGCATTTACTGATTTATACAGACTTGTCTTCTCTGCAATTTCGCTGCAAACGAAATACTTAACAAATCACTTGAAAATAAACTAAGCGAGAAGACGGTAAACTTTGAAAACTTAATATTTAAACACACCTTGATCAGTTGAATATATCATCGATTATGGTCTATATTTATCTCTCTTTATAGCAATGCAATCATTCTTTTGACATTCGGTGTACTTTTTTTTAAATATCATCATACTCATCGACCAATCAGGAGATTTAACAAAGTTATCCAGCCTTTTTCTTGACCCCATCTTTAGTAATCTCGGTGGATCGATACTATGTGAGTACTTGTTCTATGTACTAGTTGGGAGACATACGCCTTCTGAAAGAAGGGTCATAAGGAATAGAGAGACAGTATACGTCGTCCATATGAAAGTTTTCCTTATCATCCCTAAGACTCCTTCCCTGTACGGGGCAATGGCGTCTGCTTCTGTCATCTAGTCAGAGGCAGTCTCATTCAGGCATGCCTTTTGATGTCGGACTTAAGTTTTTACCAGACCATTTGTTCCCTCCGAAATACCATGAAGACATTGATCTCATTAGCGTAAAGAAGTTAACCAGATTTACAGGTATATTGTTTTGACAACCGCGACTGTTTACCGACTCAACATCAAGATTAAGAGCGGCATTGCCGTGATCACCGCACCATACAATTGATCGGTGCCTCATGAGTCTAGATAATGAATATAAATGAGATAGCTCTAATATCTTACTTTAATGTCAAGTTTTGACCAAGGAATAGTCTGTAGGACGTTCAACTCTTGTCCCTCAACGTCGAGGCTGAAGTAGTCCACTGAAGTGAGGTTGGCGGCCAGAAGCAGAGTCTGTAGAGGGAAGCACTGAACCTCAAACACATCAAGTCCGTTTTCTAGAGTTTCTTCTATAGCTTGAGGATCCATGACTTGAGTGAGGTAAAACTTACTTTGAATATATACCTGCAAAAATTAATGACATCGTCGAAAAAAGTCGATACGAAGATAATGGCGTCTGCACAGTTATGTCCGATAATATTTCAAATGGACGGTACATAATTAGCTTTTTATTACATGTATGTCATATGACCATCTAAGTACGTACTTGAGTAGGATAAGGTTTAATTGACAGACACGAGCGGGATAAAATTGCCTTTCTGTTTTTCGTCTTCATCTGTTCAAAATTGGTGTACTCGGGCTCGATGATGAGACCCGACCAGCCCCTGAAGCGCTCCAAAAAGATGGTGTTGGAGAGTAACTCGCCGTCAAAGCCCCCGGACTCCACAAACACTCCTCCACGCTAGGGAAGCAAGGGATTATGGATTTGATGCAACTAGCATACGTAATGTAGTTTTATGAGCAAATGAATTTTGACCTTTTCCAACTGCTAATCATGTATTCGTACGTTAATTGCTATCACATTTTCGTCAATCAAAATTGTAGATGTTGATTTGACCCCTATCCATCCAATTACAGGCCCCAGTCAGCTGTGAGTGTTTCTCCGAGTCCGCTTTCAAGGCATTAGTTAGCATCAGCAAACAACAATTACCAACTGGAACTCAGCTCAGTTCTGAGCCTAGGCCTAATATCCTGACTTTCACCTCCCTAACCTTCCCTAGCTTTCCCTAACCTCCCAGATACCCCTCTTCCATATACGTCGCACCGTCGATATAAATTATGTGTAGAAAAAAATATGTATACATCAATTTAATAAAAAGGGATGCCGACCTTTCCCTTCATCAGCTGATCGACGATCTTGGTCTGGCCGTCGGAAGGGTCGTCCTTGTTACCGATGTGATAGGGCTGTTTAGATGGAGGCAACAGGAAGCGCTGGCGAACCAGCTGCACCAACGCTAGGTCGTCAGGCCGGGTCCCAGGATTATTTAAGGCTGGAAGAAGAGGACTTAAGTCACAAGCAGTCATAGAACTCGTTCTATAAGTCTAAATACTACTTTGACTATGTTTTTTTTAACAACTGGCTATTATCTTAATGAACAAACACTAATTCATGCTCAATTTTTTTTTTCAAAATAAATCCACACAAATAAAATTTTATCCCCGTAAAATTTGCGTTTTTTTTGCACATTACGTACATCTAAGCCGAAAAAGATTATATGATTGGAAAATAATCACAACCTATGTTGTTCAATCATTTGAATACGTGAGAAAAAAATTTGTTGTATACGGATATTTGCCAAGAAATAATAATATTTTTTGCAAACGAATAATAAGCACATTTTTTTCCTTTGAAATCAAAAGATTAGTAGAAGGACATGACTAAATTTAAATGACACTTTCGACACTGCCCTGTGAAAGAAGATGTACCCATATAGGCACAATATATTATATACTAAAGCCGATCGCTGGAAATGTAAAACAATCGAAATATTTGTATTATATCTGTTTATTGATGTCGTCTTCAAAAATACTCGTTATATTAGTACTATACTAGCATATTGGTATCGGTTTCATGAATACACATTAATGTAGGCACTATACTAGCAAAGGGATATCGGCTCCTGAAAACACGTTGATGTATGAAGTATACTACCCCAATGGTTATAAGTGTCCAGAAAAACAATTATTAGATTCGGACAATGTAATGGTTAGCATGTATATAATTACTTTGTGTGTCCGACTTATCCTTTATGTTACTCGGACATTGTAATTGTTAATTACTTATGGGTAAAGTAAATTATTTTTGTGTCAAGTTGATTTGTTTTGGGGACCTTATCTTATCGTGAGTTAGATAACGGTCGATGGCTTACGGGTGACTAATTTTTTTTTATAATGAATTTAAAAGTTACATAATAATTTACACACAGTATTGGGAGTTAAAACCCCACTCATTTCCGGACACGTTCATGATGAATTTTTCATCCTTGCTAACGACTTGATCCGATCACTGTTGTAATAATCAATTTACACGTGGCATAGATTTAATTAGTTTTTCGGTATTTCTTGCGATTGTGTTATTTATATTTGTATCTACGATATTCGCACTGTTGTTTTTTTCGTTTGATACATATTCTGTCATATTATGACCGAATGTCCCATCACACGTGATTAAATCGATTAAATCGATCGATTAAATAATAAATGATCAGCAATGAAATAATTAGAGGTATCATATACATCTTTAGGCGATTCTCGAAAAAACATGACATCCCCATGCCTGCTGATATTCCAATGTTTTATTTAAAGCTCAGCTATATATTTATACTGATTCGGTAGGAAATTATTTAGGCATTCATCGATATTCAACATAAGAATGTTGTCGCCAATACGTGTTATGTCGTCCAAACACCCCTGCGTGTCAGGACTTCGAAAAAGTCCTTCGTGTAGGGATGTCAAAATAGCCTTGTTCCAACACGTTAGGGTGTCAGTCTTGGGTGAAAGAGCAACCTCGGACGACGGCCCGCACCGTCCATCCCATCTACCAAAGAGAGAGCGGACCTCGGACGATGCCCCGTTTCGCCCATTCCACCAGTCAATGAGAGAGCGGTCCTCAGACGATGCCCCGCCCCGCTTATCCCACCAGCCAATAAGAGAGCAGCCTACCCTCAACAACAAAGAACAGAACCGAAAGCAAGAATATCCTAGACATACAAACAATGACACTCAAGAATTAGCAACCAGATTCTTAGGTAACGTCAGTATGAGTGTTGCGAAGAGCATATTAAAAATCTAAATGAGGGTGGTGTTGCTGACACAAGAAACAATAAAACGGATGAAAGAATGCTAATGCAGACGACGGAAAACTTGCAACAATTCCACAGAAACAGTAACGTTGACACCATTCTCAATGATTTAAGATTAAAAAGACAATCAACACTAGCAGACGGACATCGTATGATTCACGCGGTGAAAGGATCCTTAGTAAAACAAACAGGACTTAACGATGAAAACCTCTTAGAGGTGATAAAAATCAAAGCAATGGAGGAATCCTTCATATACGAAGAAGATTACGAAGCCTTCACTGAGTATAAAAAAGATGATAGGTTTCTCTCCGAGATAGAAAATATTTTGAAAACAAAGAGTACAATAGCAGTGTTGGCGATCTAGTCCCCACAATTCTCAGAAACGCACTCAAAATACAAATCACAATCTTAGATGAAACAAACCTGGACATCGTAACGAAAACTGTAAATGATCCGACCAGCCTTAAGAGTGATGAAGCTGCTCAATACTCAATATTTGTAGTCAAGAAAGTGGACCACTATAGCAGTCTTGCACCATCCCACCCCTCTGAAGCCACATTTCGAACAACAAAATATTACAGCGAAGCGAAACAAGCATGTGGAAACAAATGTGCAGTGTTCCAATAGGTATTCTCTTTTGGAATACGACAATAATACATCCCTATTCGATGGAGAGATGCCTCTGCAATCACCAACTGTCCTGTAGAGGCACAAACTGGTCAAGCTGGAGCAGCAACCACCCCTCAGCAACCATGTATGTAATTACCCATCAGAACATAAATAATATCGTGATTAAACATATAAACGTTAGAAGCTTAGGAACAGAGATGGATCACATCAAAATGATGATGAAGGAGGACTCAATTAACATTCTATGTCTGACTGAAACCTGGCTGAAATTTGACATTAACACTACCTTCATCGAGATTGACGACTTCAATCTTTATAGAAAAAATAGAGAAAGGAAAGGAGGTGGCACCGTGATTTAAGTGCGAGAATAATATACCTCTTCTCAAGTAATGCTTAAAGACAGCAATGAAGCTGATGACCTTTGGGTAAACATCCAGGTACGAAGAAACAGATCGTTTGTTGTTGGTTCTCTCTACAGACCATCCAAAGCAAGTGTACAATCTTTTCGATACATCGGAGAAAGATTTCGACAAGCTATCCGCTCAGAAACACGCTGTACATTATGGGAGATTTCAACGATGATCAATTGAAATTGAAATCCAACAATATGAAGCCGATTTTAGACAGGATCGGGCTGCATCTGCTCATAAAAAGTGCAACAAGAATTACACCCGAATACCAAACTATATTTGATCTGCTCATAAGTAACAATCTGTCTTCCATTGTTACCACAAACGTAGAGCCCAATTCTTTCTCGGATCACCATGAAATTAACTGCACCGGTAACCTCAAAAATGAGAAGAAACAAGTATACAAAATAACCTGTCATACAAAAAGAAATTACACCGCGGATAACTTCAGAGCACAACTAGTGGCAAACATTGAGATGGCTAAGCCGATACATAGCACAAATAATGTCACAGAGCAAGCCCAGTTACTCACAGACTCTCTTCTCACATGTCTGAATGCTGTGGCGCCAACGGAAAGTAAACAATGAAAAGCATGCGGGTTAAATGGATTACAGAAACACTGCAAAACGAAATTGCACTGAAAAAATATTTCAAACGCAGAGCAAAACAGAGCACCACTTGTTACAATTATTTCGAATTCAAAATGAAAGAGTCAAACGAGAAGTCAGGAGGGCAAAAATACAATACCATCATGAGGAACTAGAACAGTGCAAAAACAATCAAAAACAAAACGTGGAATGTACTGAAAAGAATTGTTTCCTACAAAAAAAATCACCTCGCCTACTTATCCGAATACTCAAGCAACTTCAGAAAAGTTTAACAACTACTTCGCTGGAGTTGGGAAATAGGTTTTTGAAGAGGTAACCCAATAAGCTCATCAAGGATCACAGAGCGACGCAACAGATACATGGAGTCCAAAAGCTTTCGATAGAGACAGCGACCAAGAAGCAAATGTCAAATGGAAACCAGAGCAAGTATCGCAACCCGAAGTAAAACGAGCTGTATTTGCCTTGAGGTACACAAACTCTACAGGTATAGAGGGTTTAACCCTTATAGTTACCTTGCCGTATATCAGCACAGTTATTAACACCTCCATAGCAAGTGAAACTTTTTCAGAGATCTGGAAGCATGCAATCATAAAAGAAATTCATAAATCTGGGGACATGAATGAAACATCCAACTTTAGACCGATCAGTCTTCTGCCTGTCCTATCCAAGATTCTAGAAAAGGTAATATCAATCCAATTGATTGATTACCTGGAATCAAACAAGCTGTTGAATGACTGCCAGTATGCTTATCGGCGAAAATTGTCAACAGAAGACGCACTTATGAGCATCACTGAAGATCTGTACAAAAACTTTGATGAGGGGCAGATATCTCTGCTGGTATTGCTAGACTATCGAAAGCATTCGACAGTGTAAGCCACAAAATTCTCTTTGACAAGCTCCGCAACATCGGAATAGACCCTACTTGGTTCGAAAGTTATCCGATGAATCGGCAACAATCAGTTAAACTCGATAACGCAACTATGTCAAATTCTGCCACAGTTGCCTTTGGGGTCCTTTAAGGTTCGATACTTGGCCCTTTGTTGATCCTGGTTTTTGTAAATGACATCGACTGTAAAATACCAAAAAATCAAGCGAAAATGGTAATGTACGCCGATGATGTTCAAATATTGCTTTCCCGAAAGCCGTCGGATCTTAATGCACTGCAAGACGACGCTGAGAAAGCCTATACTAATCTGATATCTCAAGCTCAACTCAGAAAAAAACAAATGCATCTTGTTCGACTTGAACTCGGAAAGAAAAGCAGTTTTAATGAATTTCTCTATCAGGATAGGCAAATCTGACATTCCTGTTGAAGTTAAAGTTATAAGTCTGGGAGTATGGTTTGATCCCGATCTTTCCTTCAAACATCACGTAACTACTGTATGTGTTCCAAGTGGAATGGAACACTTCTGTTCCTAAAATCCGCAAAAAAAGAATTGGATTTTAAATCAAGATTACTGATTGTATTTAGTAATATTTTCTCACATTAACTGCTGTCTCTCAATTTGAGGGAAATGCACCAAAACTCAAAGAGAGAAAGTACAACGTTGGATCAACTTTGCGGCAAGAATAACATGCGATGGTAGCCACATAAAACGAGACCACGTAAGTCTTCTCCTCGAAAAATGACAGTGGCTTAATATCAACAACAAACTGGCACTCCTTAAGTCGATCAGAATTCATATATTCTCGAGGTTAAAAAAACAATCGATCCACATGAAATAATGATACTCTGCACGTTGAACACAAAAAAAAACAGAAACTGCCTGTCGAGCTTTTCGATCACTTGACCAAAATCCTGGAACAACCTCCCAACAAGCCTCAAGAATCTTGAATCCAATAAGTCCTTCAAGAATAGGCTTCATGAACATCTGTTGACCGATCAATTCAAAACGGTAACTTTGCCCACAAACACAAGCTGAATACATAATACCAGTAACAAGAAAATGCATTCTGTTCATGAGCGACCACCACCACCAACCACCACCACCATAACTCTCAACATTGAGACACCATCTTATCGCTTATACTCTGACGATGCATATGTTTTCTACGTTGCTACCGATCACAATTGTCTTTGCCAATTACCATAAGTGTTAACTAGCGTTTTGTCTATTTATATGTTTTAAATGTTCCAGTCGTTTTAGTTTGATTAAAATACGAACGGGGCCGCCGTGGCCGGGTACCCGACTGCAGTGCCAGCCTTTGGTGCTGCATGTCGCGAGCTCGAGCGTCGGTAAAGACACGGCGGTCTTATGGCGGGGAGATTGGGCGCCTCCCACTTCTGTGTCAGCCTCACTTAGCCACCCTCCTAATAAGGGAAAAAACGGCTGTGTGCCTATACATACAAAATACGAACTAAATCTTTTCGACGAACGATAGGCAGCTTCTAACTTGACAAAGGATAACTCGATTTTGATATAATTCATTGATTTTTTCCTAACCAGTAACCAGAAAATGCTTTCTGTTCTTGAGCATATCCGAAACCACCACCATCATAACTCCCAACATTGAGACACCATCTAATCGTTTTTACTCTGACGATACCTATGTTGTCTATGTTGCTACCGATCATAATTGTCTTTGCCAATTCTCGGGACTCGAAACCACATGCATGCGTGATTTCTCACCCCATGTACTTGTTCTTTTCCACACCCATGTATCTTGTTATTTATCCACCCCAAGTATTTCTTGTTTTTCAACCCCGTGTGTCACTGGTTTTTCCAACGCTATATAGTCGGAATTATTTTGTCACAATAGACATTTTCTGTTTGAGCACAGACGATACTACTGTAAATAATATCTCGCTCCATGTCATCCGAACCGGCGGCCCCTAGAAATAAGCTGTGACTAATTCAAATTGAACTTTCGTTTTCGCTAATTCAAGTGGCGTAGTTGATAGTGAAGTTTCATGTCTCATGTTTAAGAATTTATCTATTTCTTACAAAAATGAAAACCCATTGCTAGACAATGGAAATAAATGGTCTAATAATAATAATAAAAATATTAATGATAAAATGATATTATTAATAATAATAAGTGTTGTCGGTAAGTTGTGCGAGAGAATATTAGCAAGAGGATTAGAGAAAGTACGAACGGTGCAATTGGCGAAGAAGAGTGCGACTTCGGGAGTGGTAAAGGGTGCACAGATCAGATATTACAGATACAGATACAGATACAGACAGTAGGCCGCATCCCTCAGAAAGGGGGGTGGCCGACGGCAAGGCGCACCTCACACACTCACAAGCTCACACTCACACAACTTAGCCCTTTTGTGCTAAAGGGTCCGGCCGGTACCACCACAACATACACCATGGGTCACGAGTGCAGTCCGATGATCCGTCGTCAGCAGCAGGGCCCGACAGTTTTCCATGGTTCACCCCAGCCAAGTCATAATGGCCGGGCCCCCCCACCCACGACCATCCCGACAGCGGGATGCCAAGGGCGGAAAAGCACATCAGAGCAGCGTCAAAATCAACCATTCACAACCACTCTCCACTCACGCCTGTTCATTGCACGCTCTCTCGCCACCTCCACATTCATGTTTCTCCTTCCTAACACCTGCTTCACACCATCCATCCACCAAAACTTCGGTCTACCTCCAGGCCTGCGACCACTCGCCTCCGCATTCATCACCCTGCTCCTGCTTCATCCATCCTCTCCATGAGCCCGAACTATCTCAGAACACACGAATCCACTCTGTCCTCCAACTTCTTCACCATCCCTGTTCTGATTCGGACCACGTCGTTGGTGATCCGGTCTCTCAGCGTTACTCCAGCCCTGCTCCTCAAACATTTCATCTCGAAAACATTCAACCGTCTTCTCTCTTCTGCTCTCACCCCCAAGCCTCAGTTTCGTAGAGTACAGTTGGGACAACAACACCTTCATAAAGCCCTCTCTTTGCTTCCATCACCAACGTCCTACAGCTCATTACACTCTTCATTGCACCCAACACTTTACACCCCCTCCTTCACTGGCGCCTTCACTTCAGTTTCCACTAGTTCAGTTATCTCCACATGGGAGCCCAAATACTTAAAACACTGAACTTCCCCAAAAACACTCTATTTAGGGTGACACTAATTTTGCTCGCATCGACAGTCCTCGAGCATCTCATTACTTTACTCCTACCCATGTTCACTCGAAGCTTCCTCTTCTCACACACTCTACCAAACTCAGACACTGGCCTACGTAGCTTCTCCTCTGAATCCGCAACCAGGGCCGTATCATCAGCTAATAGCAACTGGCTCAACAGCCAACTCCGCCCATTCGCTTCCAACAGTTCCAAGCCACAACCCAGCTCACTCGCGTTCACCTCCCTGATCACTCCAT
This sequence comes from Gammarus roeselii, assembly GCA_016164225.1. NCBI lineage: Eukaryota > Metazoa > Arthropoda > Malacostraca > Amphipoda > Gammaridae > Gammarus > Gammarus roeselii. Next base: position 24,345 of record SDVV010001567.1, read on the forward strand.
CCATATAGAGGTTGAACAGCAAGGGAGACATCACGCAGCCTTGTCTCAGTCCCACTTTCACTGTGAACCAATCACTCACCTTGCTTCCCACTCTGACACATGCTCGGCTGCCAGCATAAAAACTCTACACCGCTTTCAACGGATGTCCGCCCACTTCATACAAACGCAACATCTCCACAGCGCTTCCCTGTCAATCCTGTCGTATGCCTTCTTCAGATCCATGAAGGCCCAGAACACATCCTTTCCTTTGGCAAGGTACTTCTCACAGACCTGTCTCACTGCAAAAATCTGATCGGTACACCCTCTACCACTCCAAAAGCCACACTGTTCCTCTCCAACTGGGCAGTCCTTACAGTCTCTAATCCTTTTGATTAGCACTCTTCCGTACAATTTACCAGCCACACATAACAGACTGATACCTCTCAAGTTGCAGCATTCATTTTTATCCCATTTGCCCTTATATAGCGGAACAATGTTGGCACTGCGCCACTCAATCGTTACCACGCCTGCCACATAAGTTCAGTCATCTCACCAACCATTCGACAATCGTTACTCCACCCTTCTTCAGGCACTCGGTCGAAACGCCATCCAAGCTAGGGGCTTTCCCTACTTTCATCCCGTCCACCGCCTCCTGCACCTCTTTCCTGGTAAAGTCCGCCGCAAGTCTTTCTCCTAAAACTGGAATCCAACCACCACCACCCACAACAACAATGCCAGCCTCTCTGTCATCTTCGACATTCAACAACTCATCAAAATACTCGCCCCATATCTTCCGTTTATCACCACTTTCCCACAACAACTAGCCATTTTCATCTTTCTTCACTTCCTCCTATCCGGTCTCTCCCTTTCTCACCATCTTCACCTCTTTCCAGAACATCTTTTTGTTCTCCTCAAAATTCTGGCACAACCGTCTGCCCCACCGGGCATCAGCGTCCCTTTTGGCTCTCCTCACCACCCGCTTCACCTCGCTTCTCCTCTCTTTG